>LS573747.1:40297-80693 GCA_900490775.1 Pristionchus maxplancki
CTCTTTGCACATTTTGTCAGTGAGAAATCGTGCAAGGATGTGAAACTCATTTGATTCTCTCCCTCATTGCACATTCTGTCAGTGAGAAAAGGTGCAAAGGCGAATCATTCCTGCCTCTCGCTCCTATCCGGATGGGTCGTCTCTCTCCTCTTTGCACATTTTGTCAGTGAGAAATCGTGCAAGGATGTGAAACTCATTCTCCTCTCTCACTCACTTCTCGGACGGTCGACTCAGCTCCTCCATTGATACAGCCCGCGATAAGTTTATCCGTCCTTGATTCGACTGTCGTCTCGCTGCAGATTCGCCATTGATGCTCTTCGCAACTCCATTAATGAGATGTTATATTCTAAACACGCTAAAGGTGAAGTCATTATCACAAACAGGAAATCACAAAGATAATGCACAATGAGATCATCAGTATTCACCTCAGACGCCTCAGAATGGAGTTGCGAAGAGCATCAATGGCTAATCTGCAGCAATGATACAGTGGAATCAAGGACGGATAAACTTATCGCGGGCTGTATCAATGGAGGAGCTGAGTCAACCGTCCGAGAAGTGAGTGAGAGAGGAGAATGATGGGGAGAATAGAGGGCGAGGGAGAGACCATTGCACGATTTCTCACTGACAGAATGTGCAATGAGGGAGAGAATCGAATGAGTTTCACATCCTTGCACGATTTCTCACTGACAAAATGTGCAAAGAGGAGAGAGACGACCCATCCGGATAGGAGTGAGAGGCAGGAATGATTCGCCTTTGCACCTTTTCTCACTGACAGAATGTGCAATGAGGGAGAGAATCGAATGAGTTTCACATCCTTGCACGATTTCTCACTTACAAAATGTGCAAAGAGGAAACAGAGCCAAATTTTGATTGAATACGACTAACCAATTTCTTTGCAGTGAGCTCCCAACTGCTTCGACGTGCTCCACTCGATTGACGACAATGTGAAACAAGCAAAAGCATAATGCACTGAAGATGACCAACTAAGAAAACATTTCCCTCCTATGTATCTTGCGAATAAATATTGTATATATTTGTGTGTTCAATGAGATCAAACACTTCATGAACTAAAACTAAGAATGTCATTGAGTTCGCCATCATAAAACACGCGTTATTCGGTGCAAGCTGAAAAGTTGCACGAAACCTGCACAATCTCGATTTTCAATTAGTCGCATTTTGCGTGCAACAGGGTAGGACCATCCTTCAGTTGCAATGAAACTGGTGGCGACACTTGGAAAAAATAATTTGTATCGTCTTATATGATAGATTATTAGCATGCATAATTCAATTATGCCTCAAGCAACTATGCCAGAGTCGTCGAGTCGACACGAAAGTGATAAAAACAGGATCACAATGCACGCCTACTGGCTCACCACTCACCTGGGGCATTGATTTGCTTCTTACATTGTGGTCGTGGTGGAGGAATGATAATTGGTCCGTCTAAATGTAAATAACTTGTAGTGGCAACATCTTTCATTTCTGAACAACTTACGACGATGCGCCCTAATCGAAGGCATTGGTCTTTGATGATAGTGGTGATGAGAATATCCATGTCTATGTCCATGTTCGTATGTATGTCCGCATATCCACAGTGTAGCCATGAACACGGCAGCATACATGTTCATAATTTTTCGTACATGATCAGAAGCGCATCTATATACGGGAGCGTTTACGAGTCACATAAACACTTCATCTGAGAATAAGTACTGCTCAAACGCCCACAGTTCGCTCTTCTAGGGTTCGCTCTTCTCACAGCGAATTTCATAGCAATAAGGAATTAATTCCACGCACAGAACAAAACATAGCGGTGCTCTAGAACAAATTGGCTTTCCGTACTCATCATTTTCTCGTCGAATCTCCGTCCTGTTTCGTTTCTGCTTGTTTCTTGCTCGCAACATTCGGAAATAGTAGAAACGACAATGAAGATATTGTTCGAGCTTGTGAGTTTCACTTGTCTACTAAGAAAAACTTGAAGAACGCCCGAACTACTTTCCAGTACTAACACATTTTAATAACCAACTGGAGCTTATCAGTCTTGTTTTGTGCATCGCTTCTTTGAGCCATACCACTTTTTTCCATAGCTGCGAAGTTTGCGTAGTTTGAATAGACATTCAGCACTGCTCCGCCAGCCTGCAATTCATAACACACAGAGACCGCACCTAGAATGACTCAGTGAGTGAGGGATGTCAACATGCCACCAGCTCGTTTGCATGATCAGTCATGGATGAATCAGTTTCATACTTTTTTATGCGACATTGCCGTGCACCATTAAATACGAAATTGGTTCTCGAAGGCAGGATAAATTCACGGAATATATATTTTAAAAAAAGATATTTGAAATGCTTTCGATCAAATCACCATTAGATTTTAATTGTGGGGTGCAAAAGCTCGACAAATGCCCCGGATAATGACGTGACAAACTGTCCACACAACTTACTCACTGCAAACGTGATATTTTGAACTCGCTTTAAATGCAATCGATGTAGAGAGAGGAAATAGAGTTGGTCCTTTGCTCTCTCTTACGATATCCGTGTTTCGCTAGTCGGAATCGAGAGAACAAACAAGGAAAACATTCTGACTCACGAGAGCGAGAGAGCAGTGGTGGCAGAAGAAACGATTATGATTCCTAGCATCTGCTCGTTTAACTCACTCATTCATGCGCTGACTCAGCCCGCCTCTGGTTCACTATATATTCCCAAGTCAGCCAGGAAGTCCTCACTCTGGTTTGCCTACCAGTCTACTCTCAACACTCAACCATGCAAGCCATCCTTTGCATTGCCGCCCTGGTCGCCATCGCCTGTGCTGCTCCCGTATCTCCCGATCGTGCTGCGAAGATCAAGTTGATCTGGGGCGAGGACACGAATGTGACCCGTGCGGAGATTATCATCGAAGAGGAAGCGAAGAAGCTGGGCATGTCTACTGATGATTACTTCAACTCGTGCGCCGGTTGGTCTTTTTTATCTCGTTTTCAACCAACGCTCCTCTCATTTTTCGAAATTCTATGTTTCCAGCCGATGCTGACAAGATGGACTTCTCGAAGCAGGAGGAGGAAGACATCAAGAAGGAGATGGAATCGATCGGCGATGTCAAGTCGATCAAGGTCAACAACTGGGATGAGGTAAACTTATTTCGAAAAAAAAGTGATTATTTTATCCCTTCAGCTCTTCAACATCCTCAAGACTCGCGCCCCGAAGACGTACGAAATCCTCTCGAAGCGTCGCGACCTCTTCGAGAAATACGTTGCCAAACTCGATGGACCTGCCCAGACGTTTGTGAGAAATGTGAGTTTTCGCATTTGCGTCGGTTCAAGATCAACAGATCAAGAAAATTGTCTGTGTTTCAGCTCGGTAACAGCCTTCTCGAGAGCATCAACAATCTTTCTGATGCCGAGACCAGTGGAAAGAACCCCTTCGATATCATCACAATGCTGGGCAAGAACATCATGAAGGTTTGTATTTCGAAAAGCGTTGACCTCTCTAACCACTCTCTGTTTCAGGTGAAGACTGACTACGACGCGCTTCCGCAGACCTCGAAGGACTCGCTCGAGCGCGTCTTCTGCATCAGAAGCACCCTTCGCATCGTCGATGAGTACGGCCTCCTCAAGATTGTGTACGCAGTGGTTGAGGCTGTGGCCTAATTGTAAATATGTATCTGTGTGCCCGGTCTTGCCCACTTGAAAGGCCTGGACTTGCCCATTTCATCATACGCTTCTCTGTGATATTCAGCAATCTCTGACCATCTATGATAAATCTCTTCAAATGCAAAAACCAAAATTATATTAACACCGCCAAATACATCTCAATCGATCACTTTGCTGAAAATTACTGCAAAATATGCCTTCTGCATTTTGCAATCCTGTTGTGCTACTCGGTTCCTCGTCTCTGCAGACTTTTGTTTCCAGCAAATGTGTTTGCCACTGCTGTCACTGCATAATCAACAAGTTCACTATATAATTCCTATAAACTTGATGGGTCACTGAAAACAACAACTTGAAAGTCCAAACATGTCGGTATCTATCTTCCTGCTCTTTCTTCTCGTCCCTTCGACAGTCGCATTTACCGAACACGTACAACCCGCTAAGGTACCATTCGCAGAAGTAACTCCAATTGCCAATTGTTCCCCTAAATTTCGTGGTATCTGCAATTTTAGGACCTGATCGACGGAATACCTAAACCGATCTATTGTGCTATACAAGGTTAGATACATCTGGCACATCGTCACTCATTCAATGGTGTTACGCATGTGTAAATCCGTCTGTTCGTAAAAGAATTTCAAATTTGCAGACCTCATCTACGCGATGAAAGCATGGGAGAACAGAGGGGTGGTTGGTCGATTTTAAAATAGATTTTTTATGGAAGAAGAACTGAGGAAAGTGCAAAATGAACAAAGAAAACAAAGTAATTGCAGAAAATTCACTGCGATGCGATGATCGAAACTCCATGCGGACCTCGACCAGCGTAAGTACCTAAAATGTTTTTTGGTGAACAACCGAATAGAACTTCCCATCAATAAAAAAATTGTTTTGCAGTTGCTGAATTCGACGGTGAAATTTTCGTGCAGATAAATTCCTCCGACTCACCAACGTGCATAAAATTTTTCAGTAAAGTGAAGTTATGTGATAGCAATTCAACATCTCAGACACGTCATGCAAAAACCTGCAAATCTAACAGAACAAAACGAACAATTCAGCAATTAAAAAAAATTCTCGTGGTTTGGTCATTAAGAAACAGCATAAATTCATAGTACACTGTTTCGCCTTTTGATTGTTGAAATTCCGCCATTTCTCACACAAGCGTACCAAATTCTCTCGTATTTCCGAACTGACATAGGTGCTCATGATGAAATTCCTACTTACAGAAGCTGTCAATTTCGCGTAGTTTGGCTGGATATCCTGCACAACTTTCGCTCAATCATAACACAGACGGAAGCAGATGGATGATGACTCATGTACATTTTAAACCTCCCTTACATTTCATCAGATCACAGATCACTGTGCTAAATATTATTCACTTGCAAATATGTCATCAACATTTTCTCTCGTCGTGCTACTCGCCTTCCGGAACCTGCAGATATTTGTTTTTGCCACGGCTCCCACTGCATATTTAAAAAGTTTACAGCCTATAAAATTGATGGCCTATTGAGAACAGCAACTTGACACTTCAACAATGCCCATCACTATTTTCCTCCTATTCCTTCTAGTCGGTTCCACTGCCGCTTTCGCAGACGTCCCCTTGCCTGAAGACACCACTACGATTGCTCCAGAAAATGTCCGTAATTTTTGGTAGTTGTTTCGCACACCAGCTGTTTTAGGACCTAATCGACGGAATCCCGAAACCAATTTATTGCGCTATCCAAGGTTGGTTGCAAATCTTGTGGATCCTTGTCTTATCACAGAATTCTTGTAATAGGAATGCAGAAAAAAAATCAAGTTTCCATTTTGCAGACCTCATCTACGCGATGAAAGCCTGGGAGAACAGAGGAGTTGTTGGTCGATTTGAAATTTTATTTTTATTGTGAAAAGCACCGCCATTGATATTTCAAGAATAACAACAACAAAAACAACAATATTTCCAGAAAATTCACTGTGATGCGATTATCGAAACTCTATGCGGTCCTCGGCCAGTGTACGTATCTGAAATTAAAATCCATAAGTCTCTTTTTCAGTTGCTAAATTCGACGATGGAATTTCCGCTGCTGACAAATTCCTCCAACTCACCAACATGCATAAAAAATATTTGTACAGTGAAGTTGTGTGCTTGCAATTCAACATCTCAGACACGTCATGCAAATATGACAGAAAACACGAACAATTCAGCAAATTTAAGAAAGTGAAGACTTTCAATCCTGTTACGTTGGTCAGTTATATCGCACGATTACCATCAACAAAATCTTGACAGCTATAAAAAAACATAATTCACAATTGATCATCATTTTGCCGCCTGATTATTATTCAAATTCCACTATGTTCACTGCAAAATCTCGTCACAGTGAACACTAATGTGAAATTCTCTCTTTTTTCCGAGCTGACACAGGTGCTCATGATGAAATTCCTATGTACAGAAGCTGTCAATTTTGCGTAGTTTGGCTATATATCCTGCACAACTTTCGCTCAATCATAACACACGGAAAGCGCATGGATTATGACTCATGTTAGAGTAGCAAGGGAAAGGGCAGATGTGGTGTACATGGTCAGCCTGCCTGGGATAAAGTGATTACTCAATTTATGATAAATCAAGAGTACGCATCTGTCATAGAATTCAAATCTTTCAAGTCACTGAGTGATGATGCTCTCTTTTGTTGTTGTGAAAGCCCCGATCGCAGTCAATCTCTCACGAAATTGGATGACTCACGCATTTCGCGTTGCAGCTGCAACGAAATGCTGACGTGTGTGTCTGTGAAGAAACAACCCCATGAATGCAGCATTGCGAAAATAAGTCGCTTTTCTTTGCCGACTCTTGAAACACAATTGAGACGGCATTTCTTCTTCTTTCTTCTTCTCCTAGCAAATGCCCATTGTTAGCGGCTCCGTGCATTATTTTGATCTCTCGCTCTGGCTTACTCTCGCACAAATGTATCCCGAGAATAGATGGAGGGAGAGGGGATTGGTTCTCTGCTCTCACGCGATTTCTGTGTTTCGCTACTCGGAATCGCAAGTACAAACAAACTGTCTGACTCAGCGGGCAGAGCGAGAGAGCAATGGGGATAGAAGAAACGCGAACTTATGATTCTGACGATATCGCAATCCGCTCGTTTAGCTTGCTCACTGGCAAGCTGAGTCAGCACTCGTGGTTATCTATATATTCAGAAGCCAGTGGGGAAATCCACACCCTTCCCTCAGTCTACAACTACTCTCTCTCTCAACACACAATGAGATCCCTCATCGCCCTTTCCTGCCTTCTCGTTGCCATCTACGGCGCTCCCGTCCTCACTGATCGACAGCAGAAGATCAAGTTGATCTGGGGCGAAGACACGAATGTGACTCGTGCCGAGACCATTCTTGCCGAGGAAGCAAAGAAGCTGGGAATCAGCCTGGATGATTACTTCAACTCGTGCTCAGGTTGGTTGTAAGGATGAAATATTCGAAATTCAAGCACATTTTGAATTATTTCTTGCAGCCGACGCGGAAAAGTTGGTGTTCACGAAGCAAGAGGAGGCCGATATCAAGCAAGAGATGGAGGAGGCAGCTAAGGGAGGACATATCAATGTGAAGACCATGGAGGAGGTATGTCTATTTCTTCATAGACTGACCATCAATTCGACCCCATTCAGCTCTTCGAAGCGCTCAAGACTCGCGCCCCGAAGACGTACGCCGCTCTGATGAAGAGACGCGCAACGTGGGAGAAGACCATCGCCAAACTCGATTCGAACGCCCAGACGTTCGTGAGAAATGTGAGTTTTTCGATGCAAAAGGCTGATGCGAAGTCATTCTTTCAGCTCGGAACCACTTTCCTCGAGACGATCAATGGTCTCTCCGAATCCGAGGTCGCCGGCAAGAATCCGATGGAGATCTTCTCGATGGTCGGAAAGAACGTCAAGAAGGTACGATTTTTAGAAGAAAAATAATTTTTAATCAATCGTGTCCAGGTGAAGTCTGAGTACGACGCGCTTCCCCAGGCCTCGAAGGATTCTCTCGAGAGAAATCTCTGCATCAAGAGCTCAATCCGAATTGTGGATGAGTACGGAATCATGAGAATTGTATTCTCTGTTATCGGCATTGTTTCTGACTTGTAAACTTTTAAATTTATTTATTTAAAACTCAATAAAACCATCGCCATACGAAGTCAGCATCCAAGTGGCAATAATGAACATCGAGTGTGCAGCTCGTGCAATTATTGTTATATTCGAGTGCAATCTTTGTGCACAGTTTTAGAGTAGAACGGGTACTTCAGTAATGGTGCAAATGTTTGTTCAGGAGAGAGAATGGGGAAATGAGGCAGACAGACGGAAGAAATGAACCTGTCGATAGTGAAACATTTGGCTCTGTACGGATTTGCCGGACCCAGGCGATTTTGCCGGACCCAGGCGATTTTGCCGGACCCAGGCGATTTTGCCGGACCCAAGCGATTTTGCCGGACCCAGGCGATTTTGCCGGACCCAAGCGATTTTGCCGGACCCGAGCGATTTTGCCGGACCCAGGGGATTTTGCCGGACCCAAAGTGATTTTGCAAGGATGACGTAATATTAGGCAAAATAATGCTATAAGCGTGTAATGAGCCAGACTCGACGGAGAAGCATGCGGGAGATTTCATTCGAGATCACACGAGGCCCCATTTCAGATTTGATTCTCGAGTGACTACTCGAAGGCCTGGGGGAGTCACTCATGCCTTATTCGTACCTACAGCCTAGAACTGATTATTGCGTAGCATTGAATCACCATTACACAATTCGGTGATTGAGAAGAAAATCAGCAATGGGGTCTCGTGCGATCTCGAATGAGATCTCCAACATGCTTCTCCGTGGAGTCTGGAGCGAGTCCCACTCATAGAACAGGGTATTGCGTCACCGTCAATAGGCCACAGATCTTCGAATAATTACTCTCATTGTCACTTCTTTTCCATCGAGTCTGAGGTGCGTTAAATGCTTAGAACATGGTATTGCCTAGTATTACGTCATCCTTATGCAATTGAGTGAAAAAATGATGCAATCTGTGATTTTCCATGTACTTGGGTCCGGCAAAATCTCCTGGGTCCGGCAAAATCGTTTGAGTCCGGCAAAATCGCCTGGGTCCGGCAAAATCGCCGTGGTCCGGCAAAATCGCTTGGGTCCGGCAAAATCGCCTGGGTCCGGCAAAATCGCCTGGGTCCGGCAAATCCGTACAGAGCCAAACATTTGATCACCATCAAACGAGAATTTTCTTGTGAACTCATTCATGTATTTTTCTAAATAATTTTGGTTTCATCGTTTCTGGCACAATTACAATCATTAACGAGTATTTTACCGACATGGTGAAATGAGAAATATGGAAAAGTATCAGTTGGCGCACACTCCACTGTAGATGAGCATAAAGTTTCCAGGATCGTTCTCGCCCGCCATCCAGTTTCCTGCCTCAAAATCGTCACTTGACTGTTGTTTATTATTTTTGTTTCTCTGCACTGAAAACACAAAGCATGCTTTTCTCACCGCGCAAAACAGCCGTGCGGTACTGCCATCGATCACAAAGTCGCCCGTCCACCTCACTGGCTTCGTGCTGAAATAATATCAACGAGTGATACTTCGTCACTCGAGTGGATGGGAATAGTCGCTCACTGCAATCGTTGCCCAGGACAGGCGCCGATGACATTGGGAGTGGGTCGAGTGCCGACAATGGTCGGGTGCAGAGGGAGAGGAGCACATGGGCATTCGTCACCTGAGAGGACGGATGTTAGATCGTCAGATTCGCAAAACCCATCTCCTCTGTATTTTATTGAGAAGAAAAAAAAGTGATAAGCTAACCGCGGGTTATCAGACCACATCATTAAATTTGGAAATTTTTTGCAAACTCTACAGCATTAGTAAAAAGTGACCTTCTTCTGCGCATGTTGCAGAGATCATCCAATACGGGAAAGCTGGTGTGTTCGGCACATCATTGTTATAGAGAAGATTGAACTGAAAACGAAATTCCATTCCTTCTTATTACAATTTGAGTTATGTCAAAATTAGTATGCTAACCGTATTTGCGGGACTTGAAAAATACGTCCTAAAATCCCTGCTATTTCCAAACGAAGAGTATGATCCATTACCATCCAGAGCACTGCAAGTTTTCTGATTAGGCTCATTTATCGATCACAATCCCACCGAAAGTGAAGGACTGGGCCTTCCGATCCATCTAGTTTTCGCACTGGACAGGGTGGAGCCGAGGCGTTTTGAAGGTTGACCAATTCAGGGTGGAGAAAGGATCGATCGGGAAAGCAGGGATCGAGTCCGTGCTCCAATATGAGATTCGTTCGAACTGAATTATATTTGATTTCGGCTTTATTCATTTGCCGTATCTCGACATACCAAAAGGAGCGGCGTGAGAGGTGCCGATGCAATTCGCTTCTGTTTTTACGTATCTCTTGTACGGTACTAGGCCACAGGAAGTGTAGTAGGTGGGAACTTGCAAATGGCAAATTCGCTTCGTCTCGCTGTAAGTTGCCGTCACGCACTAAAACAATGTAAAACATACTTTTTTTGCAAAATCCTTAATAATAATTTATAAATAACGTACCTTTGGGTCGTATTGGCAGTACGTCTGGCATTTTCTGTACGATTCCACTTGGTAACGAATGCTAAAATGAAGATGAGCATGGTCTAATTCAGAAAACCTGTATGCTCTCATCGGCGTGGTCGATTGCTCCTCGATGAAACACGTCGAATCGCACATCTGGATTAAAATTTCGTGGCAATTTTCATGTTTTTAGGACAAAACTGACAATGAGGAGTCCGAATATGATCAGAAATTTAGTTGCAGACATCACACTAGTGAGGAAATGTGAGCGTAGGTAGTTGAGCAACTAAATGAAGTGCCTATTCACGACGTTTCGCTTCCGTAGCGTTGCCAAACAGCGGCTCTTCTTTTCCAAGTAAAAGTCAACGAGATGTTTCAAGAGATCTGGATACAATCGACTCCTTCTCTGTGTCCGGAAGTCTGCCTCGTCTATTTCTTCATTTTCGGATAAAAAATATAAAATTATCTCTCTACTGTAAATATCGGAGAGCAGTCGGACAAATTCCTTCTTGCTTATCAGAACAAATTTCCACGATCTTTATGTCGTAAAGAGAGACGTCATCCGCAAAGCAACAACGAGCTTTCGTCGAAAGATAGCTAATTCGGAAGTGAATCTCAAGGAACAACTATTCAGGACCAGACCTCCATATAGTCCTAGAATGAACTCACACATTTTTTTAAAAAAATTTTTGGTGATGTCTCTCATTTTCTAATTGGAAATGGAACATCATTTTTCGAGAAGATCTTCGAAAGGTGTATTTTCGAGCAGACTTCCGCAGGTCGTTTTCCATTCACATTCGCAAATGTGTTTCGAAACTTTTTGCTAAGAGATTACAGATGGCTGGCTGGAGTGAGGTTATTCCGGACCTCTTCTTCTCCTCCCTCTACTAATTCCTTCTCATTCGACTGGGCACAGCTTCTGGAAACGCTTTCAGAACACCGTTTTTCATCTTCTTTATTACAACACGAATGCTGATAAAATTCAATCGGACAGAAATAACTGAATTGAGCTCCTCAATACAATATTTCAGGAGCCTATAGTGTACTCGCGGTAGTTTCGTATTACATCGTCGCACAATTTCCGTATACCGAGCGATACTGGACGGTCTACATCTACGGCATTTGTGCGTTGAAACATCATGAGATTTCACATGTTGTGAACAATTTGTAGGCTTTCAATAAGCTCGGAGCCTCTGGCGCGACATTCGGGAAAGTAACGATTGCGATTCATCGATATCATGTATTGCGACGTCAAGACTTTGCTGAAAGGGTGAATTGCTGTTATTGCTTTTTCTTTAAAGAAAATGTCACAGAAATGGCCTGCTCGATCATTAACCGAGCGCTTGTCGTTCAATTCGTGATTTCTGTGCTATTCACTGCTCCTATCTGGCCGGCATCTTACGTCTACAAGAATCAGGAAACAATGGAGAAAATTATAGCGCTTTCTCGCGAGAACACACTGGTAGAATTCTGTAATTATTAATATTTCATTTGTTTCACTTTTAGATTCTCAAAGGAATCGTTTTCTCCTCTTATATTATTTACATCATTTGCAACGGAATCTTCACGGTGCTGACTAGCCGAGAGCTATACTCCCCGAGGGAAAAGCTCGAGGTACCCATTCCACTTTGTTGAAAGTTCCAGTTTTGGTTCAGGACAATACTGCAACTTCGGAAGCGATAGTGATACACCAACAAAACTTGATTATTGTTGTGTTTGTCGTTTCAATGAGTCATTTCGTAAAGGCGCTTCATCAGGTAAAAATTCCTTTTCGCGCCAGACATGATTTTTTTATCCAGCTTGCTGTTGCAATTACAATGTATTTCGAGTTTAACGAAATCTATGATTTGATCTGGCCTTTGGTGAGTTGGTAATTGCTCTGCCACTGTTGTGTGATGAGTATAGTTCGAAATCCAACGCTACCCGAGTCCACGGGTACCCGCGAGTGAAGAATGACAGGGAGAGAAACCCGAGTCCGCGCGCCATAATCGTTCAATTACCCGAGTCCAGAGAGTCAAAAAGTTGTTCAAAAGTTCGCGTTTTCGCTCGTTTAACATCTCCTAATTGCGCAATTAGCATCGTGAGACAAATAATTACAATAATTTCGACCGATTGACCATCTAGCGAGTGGTCGCTCTTGAAACTCGTTGAAATATCGCCCGTTTTCTTCTGCTTTTTGAGGTTTGTCTCTTCTATTTATACCTATTTGAGTGTTAAATATGAAGCATTTTGCTCTCATTTCTTCTCAGTAGCTCTTACTCAACCTTACGGCCTGTCAGATGAGATAAAACGGCTAAACCCCAAAAGTCCTGAAGAGAAAGAGTGGATTACTCGAGATTTCCTTGTGGAAAGGCGCGACCTGGGCACTTTAAGACTCATGGAGATTGGATGAGTGATCTTTTTGTTGTCTGAACGGTGCTAGTGTCAATATGGACCAGTTCAGGCCAAAAATCATGTTTGGGAGCTCAGAATCGAATGATACAATCGTTGCCAAATCAAGAGATAAGTCGGTCCAATCAAGCAGAAAGTCACAGGGAGTCATGCTTATTGTTAACGAAGGCATTTTCAACTTCATCTCGTCGGGTTTTCAACTTTTGACCTACCGATCTTCAAAAATAATCATCAATATTTCGAGCTACTTTTCACATTAATCGAACGAGCATCAAAAGCTGTAGTCGGAAACAAAATTTCATAAATTTTGATAATCATCTAGCTGAGATATGACAGTGAAAAGTTCCCTGGACTCGGGTAATTGAGCAATTCGAGGAAAAGACTCGGGTAATTCCATTTCTCACTTCTTGCTCGCGCGACCCGCGAGTCCGAATTACCCGACCCGTATTTCGAACTCTAGTGATGAGTAAAGGCGGAAGCCACAATATTTCTCCAGTATCCTCTCGTGAACGGACCTGCAACTTATGCCACACCAATCTGTCTTGTTCTCATCTCGCCAACCGTAAGAGGACGACTGTTCGAATCGCGGAAGATTCGACCAGAGACGACTTCATGATTGTGTTTCATTACAAACTTGTAAAAATGAGTGTACAAATTATGATCTATCAGTGTGCAAATCGACAACATTGTAGTTTCTCGTTTCTGGCTAATTTGAAAGAAAAAAGAAATGTCTCTTACTTCAGTATGTGTTCTGATTTCACATTGGCCGAGATGTAAATGTATTCACCTGCAAATTGGCCACTTTTTCACCAATCAACTCACTAGCTCATGTCTTGAAACATTTGGGTAGAATTCTATGCCCATGTTTCCTGCGGCGTTGTGCAAAGACCGAAATACGTTTTGCCTACAAAGTTTTCAATTGCTCCTTTCCACTTTCGATCTCGCTAATATTTCAAGTCCTTCAGCAGTTCATGTCCGGATGGGCCGAAGTCATTCCCGATATTATTCTTTCGTCAGCTTACATTTACTTTCTTATTGTTCTTGCATCTGCTTCAGAAGACTACTTCAAAACTCCTTTCTACACGTTCTTCATCACCACTGGTTGAGTAATTTCGAATAAACAAAAACCATTCCATTCACAGGAGTTTACAGTCTACTTTCTGTAATTTCGTACCACATTCTGGTACAATTCCCATATTCTGAGTGTTACTGGACCATCTACTTCTTCAAGCCTGCTTATGTTAGCCTTGATTTCACATTTATCAATATCTCGCTAAATTGTCAATAGGCACTGAATGCTATTGGAGCACAAGGCGCTACTTTTGGCTAGACAAATATCACCATCCATCGCTATTTCGTTTTGCGGCACGGAGATTTCGCAGAAAATGTGAGTTGTTCGGAACTTTCTTGAATTTCTGGCCCAGACAGTTCTGAAGAGGGCTAGAATGGAGAATGAAAATGACGAATAAGATGATCAAAAAAGACTACACGATCAATGCAGAAAATTCTGGAATAGAAATTCAAGAAGAACCAGTTGTTCATCTCTCCTGTGACTGTATGAATTCAATTACACTTCAGCGGTGGCCTCGCAAGTTTATTCTTCTAATATTACTGGTACAATTTCTCATATCTGTTCTTCTGACAGCATCAATATGGCCAGCCAGTTACCTCTATCTAAACCAGAAAGCTATGGATCAAATCTATGCGCTGTCCGATTTCGAAACACTAGTTGGTTATTCCAATCTTGAGTACCACCATCAGCATAAAAAGGCAGATTCAAAAAGTAATTGGAGTCGTGACTTACATACTTTACATAATCTGCAACGCAATCTTCACAATTCTCACGAGTCGAGAGCTTCTCAATCTAAGGAGCACTTTAGAGGTTTAGCAGGCATTTCTGCGACAAGGCAAACGTAAATTTGAGGAAAACTCTGAAGTATCGAGAACGATTTTGGCTCAGCAGCGCTCCATGTTCATCATTGTGACCGTTTGCTCATTGAGTCATCTAGTGAAGACGATTCAACAGGCAGATTTTTATTTCTTACTTTACACCGGGCACAATTTTAGCTCATTATTGCAATCGCGATATCGTTCAAGCTAGACGATCTCTACTCTGTCCTTCAGGCAACGGTGAATTTTTCTTTCGTAAAATAATCAATAAAGAATTTCAGTACCCAATCGTGAATGGACTGGCTACGTATGCCGCCCTGTCTCGTCGCAATCTCGTCGCAATTTCTCCATCAGTCAGACGACGTCTTCTTCGCTTTAGTGGAATACGTAGAGTGACGCCTTCCACTGAAATTCGCGTGTAATTTCACTGTGTATGAAAAAAGAAATGATTTTTTGAATTTTATCGAAAAAAAGTTAATGGAATAAATTAGTTGCCAAGCGTCTCGATGTCGATCTATAGCAAACCACCTGCCCTCATCGATACTCACTATCTCGAAATTTACAGATCTTTCTCGAAATTTTTCTCGCTCTGCTTGGCTTTACACATTGCGACACACATGTGTTTGAAGCTTCGTTAAATGGTTTTGGATTTTCTTCATCTGCATGGCGTGTTGTATGAATTATCCTATATTTTGAGAGGATGAACTCATCCTCATGTGCGTATTAAAACAACATTCGTAGTTGAGATAGTTAACGCACAAATCGCGTGTCATATCTGTTCATTACAGCCTTTTTCAGGAGAAAGTTTAATGGCTGGATGGGCTGAAGTGATTCCTGACATCATTCTCAGCACACTTTACCTCTTTCTTCTCATTCGCCTGCTGACATCCGCTGACGAATTTTTCAAAACGCCTTTCTTTACCTTTTTTGTCGCAACTGGTCAGTCGAGTGAAACCAGCATCGCTAAAACGTGAGATAGATATTTCGAATGTACAGGTGTATACAGCGTTATCGCGGTTATCACTTATCACATCGTTGCTCAATTCAAATTCACTGAACTATTATGGACAATTTACATCTACAGACCAGCGTATGTGAGTATTTTCGGATTTTTCTGTCGTGATGCTCATAATTTTAATTTAAAAAACGTGTAATTAAAAATGGCACAGGCGTTGAATGCATTCGGTGCCACAGGAGCGACATTGGGAAAAGCAATTATTGCTATGCATCGATACTATGTATTACGATGCAAAGACTTTAATGAAAAAGTGAGCGAGCAAACAAGCACTTGAAAAATTCCATCATTTTCAGAAATGGTCTCGATCAACGATTTACAAAGTGCTGGCTATTCAATTCCTACTTTCGTTGTTGCCTACAGCACCTATCTGGACTGCCTCTTTTCTATACAAAAACGAAGAAACAAAGGACGAAATTGTTGCGCTTTCTCGAGTACACACGTTGGTATGCAACAACAATACACATTAGCTAAATGATTGATTGATAGATCGCGAGGGGCACGAGTTTTCTTACTTACACTCTTTACATCATCTGCAACGGAATATGTACAGTTCTCACAAGCAGAGAAATTTTAAAACTGAAAAGAATACTCAAGGTTAGCGAATATCATTTTTACGAAAATACTTTGCTCAAGGATAACACGGAAACATCTCGGGCGATAATGAAGCAACAACGGAATATGTTTATTATTGTCACCGTTTGTTCTTTATGCCATCTTGCCAAGGCTCTGCACCAGGTTGATCATTCAAATTCCGATACTCGGCATCAATATCTTCAGTTCGTCGTCGCATTTGCAACGTACTTCGATCTTTTTGAGCTCTACAAATTTACCTGGCCATTGGTGAGAATTACACGTTTGGTTTGGTTTTCTAGGCTAACACTTTTGCATCTGCCACAGAAATTCAAGCGTGGTTTGTTGTGTTTAAGAGACCCTCCACGAGAGAGTGGAAAGAGTCCACGGATGGCCAAATATTCGATTTGGCTCATATATTTTTTCTAGAGTGGGGGCCCATAGGGACAGGTGATGGCATACATAGCTGAGGTCTGAGGTCTATTTTCGGTGAGTTACAGAGGGGTCGATTTTGGGGTCGAAAAATCGATGTCTCAGAATCATTTGCAAAAAAGCTTATCCGATGTATTTTTACCCGTAGAGTCCGAATTTTAACATCTCGAAACATGAAACAGCGAAATAAAAAAGTTAAGTTCGAAAAACATGTTTTTTTCACATAAAATGTTAAAAATTCATTTTTCAAAAAAATCTCTGACCTCCAAATTTACGATTTTCGGAATCTACGTAGAAAAACAGTTCTAGGCTAATTTTTTCAGATTTTTAAAAATGGGCATTCCTCGTTTTTTCTGAGCCTGAACATCGCAAAATCGCGAAAAGTGCCAGATTATCCACTCTTCATTTCGTCTAAATTACTTCAAACGCGCTTTAAAAATGTTGATATCTACTTATAATAACATAATATCATCGTGGCAACAATTCCTGAAGGATTCAGCAGTTTTAAAAGAAATTTTATTTTTTGATGTTGTCGAAAATGCTAAAATTTCGAAAAAATTTTTTATCGTTTTTTGCTCTGAATTCGCCGGAAAACTATTTTTAAACAATTATTTTGCTTCAGATTAGTCGATTCCAACAATAAACTGCCTTTTTTGCGAAAAAATAATTTTTCGAAAATTTAGCATTTTCGACTACCTCAAAAAAATAAAAAAAAATTTTAAAACGCTGAATCCTTCAGGAATTGTTGCCACGATGATT
Source organism: Pristionchus maxplancki (assembly GCA_900490775.1). Taxonomy (NCBI): domain Eukaryota; kingdom Metazoa; phylum Nematoda; class Chromadorea; order Rhabditida; family Neodiplogasteridae; genus Pristionchus; species Pristionchus maxplancki. Next base: position 57,544 of record LS573747.1, read on the forward strand.
TTATGTTATTATAAGTAGATATCAACATTTTTAAAGCGCGTTTGAAGTAATTTAGACGAAATGAAGAGTGGATAATCTGGCACTTTTCGCGATTTTGCGATGTTCAGGCTCAGAAATAACGAGGAATGCCCATTTTTAAAAATCTGAAAAAAATAACCCAGAACTGTTTTTCTACGTAGATTCCGAAAATCGTAAATTTGGAGGTCAGAGATTTTTTTGAAAAATGAATTTTTAACATTTTATGTGAAAAAAACATGTTTTTCGAACTTAACTTTTTTCTTTCGCTGTTTCATGTTTCGAGATGTTAGAATTCGGACTCTCCGGGTAAAAATACATCGGATAAGTTTTTTTGCAATTGATTCTGAGACATCGATTTTTTCGACCCCCAAAATCGACCCCCTCTGTAACTCACCGAAAATAGACCTCAGACCTTAGCTATGTATGCCATCACCTGTCCCTATGGGCCCCCACTCTAGAAAAAATATATGAGCCGAATCGAATATTTGGCCATCCGTGGACCCCTGCCTAGTTGTTACGTTCTCTCGTGGAGAGTCTCTTAAAACAACCCAAAAAGATGATTTCTGCATTCAAAGGGTTGGTGTAGTCGGAACGAAAGGTTGCCTAATGGTTATTGGCATTATATTTCTTGTATTCTCTTCCAGTATCCTCTGGTGAACGGGCCTGCAACGTATGCCGCACCCATCTGTCTTGTTCTACTCTCGCAGACTGTCAGATCAATATTATACGGAAATCGGAAGACTGGACAAATATCGGATACTCAACCATCGAGCTTACGCCATCACAATTCTGAATAATGAGGATACAAGATCATAAATCTCGTAATTATTCGGCTAGTGATTAGACTAGAATAACTTTTAGAATGGTATAGCTGTACGTATTCATATTTTAGGACAAGTTCTAAACCTGCTATTATTCGAAAACGTATTTTTCTTCTATGAAAAAAGATGGAATCATCGAATATCCATATTGTTGTTTCAGTATGGCAATCGAAGTTGTTGTTGTTCATTTCATAAATATACCTTATCTGTTGAATTCCCAATGGTCTTAGTCGATGATCTGCTATTGTTTCGCGTAATATTGGTCTAATATTTGTCTGATTTCAATATTTTTCGTCTGATATGATTTCTACCGAGTTGGGTGAAGGATATGAGAGGTCGCTCGTATTCTTTCAACATTCGTTTGGTAATCAGTATTATTGGCTTAAGCATCTTATATGATAAAAAAATTCAAATTGTTTAGGAGTTATCACATTCGTTTTCAACGGCATAGTACTTCTTATCATCACTTCTGACGACGATGCTCGAAATCGACATTATCGCAAATATCTCTGCACCTTACAGGTCCTTTTTTGTGCTCATTTCTGGCGAACAAGCGGAATAGATAACAAAATTCAGTCATTCTCTCTTGTCTTCGATACATTTTCCGATTTCTACGCTCCAATTTTCATTGTACACCGCGGATTGTTGTTCTCTGACTCGCATCTAGCTCAATTCATTACTTTCGGACAATTTCTTGTTAGTGGCGACATCTTGCCTTCTGTAATTTTGAATTGTTTAGACAGTTGAGATAGCCCTAATGTGTGAAATCGGATTTGCTTACCTTGCATGTGTGTACTATCGGAGAGGAGTGAGTATATTTGCTGCTTAAATTGAGTTCAACCCTATCGAACAGGTCGTGCTCCCTCGTGATCGATTTTTCAATTTTTTCGGATGGCGAAGGATGGCATTCTTCGTGTTCGTTCAAGCGTACGTGCTGATAGTTTTGGCTGTTTTATTTTATTTCTACCGTCGATCAATTGAAGCATCCGAGGTTTGTATTCAAAAAATATATATTTATGCTGTGATGCAAGTCGCAAATGCCTACTGAGCTTATGTGGATTGCGAAGAAACACGCCTACATATTTTTACCTCCGGAACCAAACTTACAGTATGCTCGATACGGTAAGTTCGAGAATATAAAAAGTGAAGTTTGCCATTTTTTATTCTCTGATTCAAAATATAGCATCTGATTCGGCCGCCGCTATCGTTGCCTCAATAACTTGTATATTTATTGGAGAATTGGTTTGGGAGTTGAGAAGAGGCATACATTGGATGAGCAAAGAGACTCGGCGGTAGTCCGTTCGGAATCAGACGAGACTTCAGTTTGTAAAGTTTAGGTATCAACAACTAGCTGTTCGTTCACTTATTCTACAGGTATTCATCACTTTTTTTGTGTAAGTTTTATATTCTGATTTCCTTAACTCTCAGGGCGCTATTCCAAGCATGGTGTACCTCGTTCCTGGTTACACGATGGCTTTTCTACAATTCTCCACCAAAATGTTCAACGTTGGAGAGAAATTTGATCGATTTGGTTCGTTTTTAACCGATACAACAGAAATCGTTCCTATAAGAGGTCTTCTGACAGATCGCAGGTGCTCCTTCACAAACTGTTCAAACTGCTTCGATCCGGCTCAAACTTTGAGGGTTGATGTGTCTAAGGTCCAAGAACTTTTTGCTGACTTTGTGGAGCCGGGAAATCAAAAGTGCCTAAAAGCCGGCTCCGGACAGGTTGAAACTTCAAAACGTAATAACTTCCTTTAAAATTATCGTACAGAATTTGACGAGACGAACAACTTTGCTCTTGAGCGCAAAAGAATCGGAAAAAGTTTAGGTATTGAAAAATTTGAAAAACACTTTTTTCGATCACAAAATCGTTTCTCCTGAAAAAAAAAGTCTTCATACCCGGATGAGATTATTGCAGAATCGGATTCCACGATGAATTCTCTATCGACACTGAAAAAATCAGAAAAATAAAAGTACCTACTTTTGAGATATATGGTCTCAAACCTTGCTCAGTGGGCTATTTCGAAGGATCAACATTTGATTTCAAGCCGGATTCATTGCAATTCTTTCACTTTTTGCTTGTTTCTAACATTTCTAGTTATGACAAGTAAAAATACAACGTAAAACCGACAAATTAAGTCCGTCAGATTTTGAAGGTCGAAAATGTCGATTTTTTCGAATTTCTCAAAAATGCGATTTTTTGCTCAGAAATTGTATAACTAGCGTTCCTGATAATTTTTACGATTTGTTTAGCACTGAAAGCTATTTCTAGAAGCAAATGCGAATGATATCATCTGAAAAACTAACTATACATTCAAATCGGTCGTACAAGGTTTCTAAAGATCGAGTGTCACCATAATGCACTATTTTATCACCAATTAACAATTTCTGTGCAAAAAAACGCATTTTTGAGAAGTTCGAAAAAATCGACATTTTCGACCTTCAAAAAATCGAATTTTTCTAACGGACTTACTTTGTTGGTTTTTCGTTGTATTTTTACTTGTCATAACTAGAAATGTTAGAAACAAACAAAAAGTGAAAGAATTGCAATGAATCCGGCTTGAAATCAAATGTTGATCCTTCGAAATATCCCACTGAGCAAGGTTTGAGGCCATATATCTCAAAAGTAGGTACTTATATTTTTCTGATTTTTTCAGTGTCGATCGAGAATTCATCGTAGAATCCGATTCTGCAATAATCTCATCCGGGTGTGAAGACTTTTTTTTCAGGAAAAACGATTTTGTGATCGAAAAAAGTGTTTTTCAAATTTTTCAATACCTAAACTTTTTCCGATTCTTTTCAAGAGCAAAGTTGTTCGTCTCGTCAAAAGGAACATTTTGCTTTTTTTTAAAAATTGTGTATACTAATTTTAAAGGAAGTTATGACGTTTTGAAGTTTCAACCTGTCCGGAGCCGGCTTTTAGGCACTTTTGATTTCCCGGCTCCACCAAGTCAGCAAAAAGTTCTTGAACCTTAGACACATCAATCCTCAAAGTTTGAGCCGGATCGAAGCAGTTTGAACAGTTTGTGAAGCGGGGGTCCCGATTTCATGCAATCTCTCAGAAGACCTCTGCTATTGCAGCAGCGATATTATCACCGCTTCTCTGGATTGTGTTCGCTAAACATGCCTTCGTCGGCTCGCTGACCATACTCTATTGTTCTCCGTCTTATCGAAGAAAATTTATTGACATTGTTACGGGATCATCAATTTCTGTCCCTAGAGAGCGGATAGTAACAATAAGTAGGAGTGAAATAACACGATAACTCACCATTTACCGATCATTTGTTCAATAAATAAAGTTTACTAATTGTAAGGTCGATTTACAATTTCCTGATCCAGATCCAACAAGCATCTGTTATTACAACCACACAACGTGCGCCGTCACAATTCTCATCTTTATTAATGATACGATATTGTTTTGCTTCTAAACTGATGAAAATGTGATGCAACTATGTACGGATAAAATAAATTTATTTCCTCTCGGACAACTTCACATACAGTAGCACCGGAAAGTAATTGCCCACTTTGTTTTTCCGTTATAACTTTTTAACCAGTGAAGGAATCTGGCTGATTTTTGGAGTGAAGACAGGAAAAGCATTGGGGAATACAGCCGTGTCATTGCGGAGTATTGCAATTTTCTAGTTATTGCGTAGTGATGACGCAATTGAATAGCACATTTTCAAAAAATCGTATAAATTCGGAGCAAGTTGTGTTGCTCACAAAAACTCCTGAACTTAAAGGTCTTAGTATCGACTACTCTGAAAAAAATTTTCAAGTTGCTGCGATTTTTTTCGGCTGCTGCAGCATTGCTGCAAGTTTTTTCTTTAAAAAATCATTACTCAGCTTCCAGGCATGCTAGAGACTCGTACAAAGCGTCAAAATGATCCTTACGGTGACCTTAACAGATCCTGAAAGTTTGGTGTTGATCGGTAGACATTTAATTTTTTGGTGCGAAATATTCACTTTTTCCCATGTCTCGTCTTTGGGGGTTGACCACACCAAAGGAGATTTTTTTCAAAATCCAGTTCCTGTGCTGGCACGACCCAAAACCATCCTAGAATCGATTCCCAACTTTTGGAAATTTTATCTTGCCTCCCCGATCTGAAATAAACGCTTCCCATAGACGCCCTCATTGCGCGACCGCTAAGCTCCGCCCCCTTCCCTCACCCTCACTCCCCTGCCCCGTCCAATGGGGGCCAGAGATACGGCTTTCTAATGTCGATTTTTAAGTTCTGCATAAAAAAGCACCCCTGGGGCAATTTTTTCAGCCTTGGATCTTGAAATTTTGAACGTCCCTTGATAGAAGCATCTCAAATTGCTCAGATCTCTCACTGAAATTGTGAAAGATCGAAGATCAAAGACCGAATACCGATGACCAATTTCCCATTTTGATTTAATGAGTTCTATTATGTCTGTTGATGACGATGGAGTACTTTTGAACAACTTGCCCGACCATTGTGACCACTAGTTGGGCGAGGAGAGGAGTGGAGTGTGGGTGAGGGAAGGGGGCGGAGCTTAGCGGTCGCGCAATGAGGGCGTATACGGGAAGCGTTTCTTTCAGATCGGGGAGAAAAGATAAAATCCCCAAAAGTTGGGAATTGATTCTAGGATGGTTTTGGGTCCTGCCTGCACAAGAAATGGATTTTGAAAAAAATCTCCTGTGGTGTGGTCAACCCCCAAAGACGAGACATGGGAAAAAGTGAATATTTCGCACCAAAAAATTAAATGTCTACCGATCAATACCAAACTTTCAGGATCTGTTAAGGTCACCGTAAGGATCATTTTGACGCTTTGTACGAGTCTCTAGCATGCCTGGAAGCTGAGTAATGATTTTTTGAAGAAAAAACTTGCAGCAATGCTGCAGCAGCCGAAAAAAATCGCAGCACCTTGAAAAAATTTTTCAGAGTAGTCGATACTAAGACCTTTAAGTTCAGGAGTTTTTGTGAGCAACACAAAATGCTCCGAATTTATACGATTTTTTGAAAATGTGCTATTCGATTGCGTCATCACCACGCAATAACTAGAAAATTGCAATACTCCGCAATGTCACGGCTGTATTCCCCAATGCTTTTCCTATCTTCACTCCAAAAATCAGCCAGATTCCTTCACTGGTTAAAAAGTTATAACGGAAAAACAAAGTGGGCAATTACTTTCCGGCGCTACTGTACAGCTCGCTGTCCATCGGGCCGTGGAGGGTGTGGGCTGTCACCGTCTTCAATTCGATCTAAAATATTCATTGACTCATCACATCTTAGAAATATAAGCGAAGCGTACATGCGCCGGGTCGAGTACGATGACGAATCTTCTCGTCATTTCAGTCAGTACTATCTTGAATTCCATCTCGGCAAAACGAGCGCCGACACAATTGCGCGGACCGATTCCGAATGGAAGATAAGTTGCGGACCAGACTGCTTTGCTGTTGTCGCCTAGAAACCTGAAACTAGCGACTGAATAGAGCTTGGTTACAGCGAAAACCTGTCGGGAATGAACTCTTTAGGTCGTTCGTAGTTGTTTTCGTTCCACTGGACCGCGTGTACGGGTACCAATACGCTCACGCCTTCCGGCACGCGAATTCCATTTCCGATCGTCGTCTCTCTGCGAACAAGAGTTGCAAAAAAGAGAAGAGCTACACAACCAAACTTGATGCATCTCCTTCCAGTGAACGAGACTACTGGAGGATAAAGCCGCAATGTCTCGGAAAATACGGCGTGCTGTAAAAAGTTTTCAAGTGTATCTTCAACGAACTACTAACCAAATAAGGAAGCTTCATCAGTCGTTCATAGTAAATGCCTTCATTGTTATCAAAAGTCGATGAAATCTCCTCGTAGAGAGTTTGCTGCATCTTCAAATGAATTTTTTGGCTTCCTGATATCTATTATGAAATACCTCGGGATGTTTTGCAAGCAGATAGGATGCGTAAGCGAGTGCAGACGAGCTCGTTTCGAATCCCGCAAGGAAAAATGCCCATGCATTCGAGACAATGACGTCGTGGTGCAGAGGTGTCTCCTGTAATACAAATTTTTCGAATTTCAAGGTGGGAAGCATTTGGGACGCACTCACTCCGTTCTCGATTCGCTTCTCATTCTCGGCCAGCATGAGATCAAGGAGATCGGGAAGTGGTCGGTACTTGAATTGGAACATCTACGAAGCCAACCGATGGTATCTACCTTTCCTTCTGCTCGTTCCTGCTTACGCTCCAGAACACTAGCGGAGAGACGTTTGAGAAGGATGTGTTCTTCTCTACCGAAGACAGAGAAGCGACGGAGATATTTGAAGATTGGGAAGAACACTGAATAGTTGGTTTTGCCTTCTTGTTCAACCACATTTACTAACGAGAGAGCTTGAAAATGAGTGATTTCGTGAATTGGAGGTTTGTGATGAATTTACGTGCACGTAAGTAGTACTCATCCGATCGATCCTGTCGATGGACGATGAAATATTTAAATATACGTGAAAAGTATCTCACCTTGACGCACGACATGTTCTGCCCAAGTGCACATTTAGCAATCAAATCCATTGTCAACGCTTGGTATTCCCTGAAATATTGTGCACGTCATAAAGTGTCATTCTTTTAGATCTTACGCGTAAATATCAATATTTCCCCCGTTATCTCTCATTTTCGTTTTGACCTCCTCGACAAGATTTTGCAAGGGATAATGGAAAAACAGGAACATCTGAATACAATACAAATGTTTGCTCGAACACCAATTCACAATTTGCACCTTCTTCATTCTACCAGAAGTGAATATTGATGAGATTACGGAACGTATTTCCTTCCAGCCAATTCCTGATCGATTGATTTTTAAGAGGTCATTCTATTTCGGAGTGCAAACCGTAAGAGCCGATGTGATCGACTTGAATGAGACCGTCGAGAATTGGATAGACCATGTGGATGGCGTATTTCTGTACGATTTCGTCATCTAGACCGTTTCACAAGGGAATGGTAACTGCTCTCAGTAAAATTATTGTCAGATCAAACCTTTCTTGCGACGAAATTTCCGAATTGCGAGATGAAGACTTCTTTGATGATTGCCGGGTCAGTAGTCACAATTTCCAGGTTCGAACCGTAGTAGAATCTAAAATGGCGATCTTTTTTTACTAGCATTCGTCGATTGTACGGAAATTAAATGGTTGGAATATTGAATACCCGAATGTTTTCCCGTAAATCTTCTCAAGTTCTTGATATATCAAAGGTGTAGCTTCGAGACCTTTCTGAAATTAAAATTTATTGGGCTTGACAACTTTTAATGATACCTTCTTGATCGCATCCAACATGTACATGAAATTTCAGAAAAAGAAAGAGGTAGGAGGGCCAGAAAGACCAATTTCATCTCGAAGTCTCAGATCACGACGGCGCTGTCTAAAGGAATACATAATGGGACCGCTCATCAAATGTTTCTCATACTCACATGATTTCATAGCAGATCCACGTTATTACTGCAATAATGAAGACTTGCCAGATCATTCCGAAACTTATAGAGACGATGATTTATAAAAGATGTCGATCTTCTCTTTGTCTCAAGTCAGTCAGGGCTCAAGGCTCAAACCATTGTGCTTTAAAGAAGGAGAGATGCCAACCGAGGGTATACCCTCTGGCATAGTTGCGCTCTCTCCATTTCGCACGCTCTCTCGCCCGTTGCCTGGGATCAGGGTGACTTGGCTCGCTGCCAACTTACTCTAACTTGATTTAGAAACCAGATATAAACATAGGGTTTTCAGAATTCTGATATGGTTGGAGATAGCTACAAGACTGCGTTTCCAGTATAGGCACTCAAACATTGATATTTCTCCTTCTTTAAACCCAAAGGAGAACCGAAAGGCTATCCGTGACAGGGAATTATCACTCCCTGATAAGAATTGATGACAAACGCAACATTGAACCATCAAATGTTGCAAATGCGTCCAACAAAACCAAAGCACCAACTGTCGCCCAAGAGCTGTTTAAAGGAAAATAAAATAATGTAACCCGTCAATGAGTGAAAAAATGGCACAAATTACTTACAAGTTTGCTGGTGATGATTCAAGATGCAATCACAAAATGATTGTCTCCAAATGTGATTCGTGCACCAAATGTTGCGAATGCATGGTTTTGCAAGGATGTTGCGGTTGAAGCGGAAAGGCTATAAACTGAGATAACGGGTTCAAAACGTGTCTCATCACAATTCTCTCGTGTGCTCAATGTCAACACTGCCCGTTTCTAAGAATTCAAATCTTCTGTATGCATGGAGGAAGACACTCGGAAATGTAAGAATACAACAAGACATCAAGCTTCAATTGTTTCAGGAAATCATTCGTTCTCCATGCAAGCCAATCGTTTATCCAAAGGAGAGACTCGTATCACGAACAATGAGATCTTTGAAGGAACATACGATCCGGCATCCCACCAAAGCAGCAATTGTTAGTCAACTTCCGCATTTAAATATTTGAATTTTGTTTTCCAGATCGATGCATTTTTTTTCGCTTTCTGACATATCAACAGATTCACGATCAGGTGACCAAGTACGTGTTTTCCAATTGACATTCGGTCATTTTAGGCTCTGTCAGTGGCCGCATTTCTGCAGTCGCGCGGGTTTGCAGCAGGCGATCGGGCTACTACCGTGCTTCCCAATTGTATCGAGTACGTACTATTTCGCTAGTCTTTGCAAATTCTTCAATGAGCTCGTACAACAAATTCTCTCGATCAACAAATTCTCACCGGGAGCATAATATAAGTACAGATTTGGGTCTGTTTTTGATTAGCAATTCAGGTTCCCAGTGATTCATCTCGGAGTATGGTCAGCTGGAGGTGTATTCGTCGCATCCAGTCCCGCATTCAAACACCGTGAGACAAGAGAAATTAGAAGTTTTGAATTAATCTAAAAGTATTCAGACGAGACAGCTTACCAACTGCGAGACTCTGGTTCATCCGTAGTGTTCACATTAGAAACCCTGCTATCGTCAGTGTTGAAAGCGGCAGAGGAATGCTCAGTAATAAAGGTTATAGCTGTATTTTTGCCAAATTCGTTTTCATTACAACATGACCTGTAAGGACATGTACAAATCTCTGGGCTTCAGATCCAGTATGCTTATTTAGACCATAGTCTGCATTCGTTTATCATCCACTCCCCTTCCTTCTGCCGTCTTCGATTTTCATGATGCGATCAATTTCACTCAATTGGAAGAAATTGTCCAAGGTAAGTTTAAGGGTCAAGCAGTTGCGGCCTGATTACCCGTATCATTACAGTCCCGATGGATTCTCCCTGCATTGTCTATTACTCATCGGGGACTACTGGACAACCGAAAGGAGTTATACACACGCATCGCACCTATCATAGTAATATGGAGGTTATAAGAAGGTTGGGTAATATGAATAACAAACAATAAATTTTTATTTCAGCCATTTTCTGGATGAAGTGTATCCAGTTCTGGGCGTGACTGACGTTGATTGGTATCAGGTTTGTTTTATGAATCAAATACATTATTTGTAATATAAAAGTTCCCAGGATTGCCAAATAATCTCCTCTGGATGCTTTCACGTGCTCGGGTTTGGACTAATGAATTGGTGTCTGCTCACTGGAGCGCCCGTTATTATGATGAAACGATTGGATGAAATACTATACCCGAAATTGGTCGATAAATTCAAGGTTACTATCAAAACCCTTCATAAAAATGCAATCCTTGATAGCCTCGATACTTGTTCGTGTCCCCTCCCATATTTGCTTACTTATCGAAAGATCCGATTGGACAGGCAGCTTCGCTTGCATCTGTGCAGGTTTACTTTAAAAAAATTTCTAATATAAAATAATTACAACACACTCAAAATTTAGTTGATTCTGTGTAGCACCTCTCCACTAAGCCAGGAAATCAGCGACGAATTCTACTCTCATCATCCGCATATCAAATACATCGTTCAAGGTTTAGGGCAACCATTTTTTAAAATCTAATTTGTTTCATTGTTTGATGGTTTCCCTATTTCAGGTTATGGAATGACAGAGACGGGATACTCTCACCTTCCATTGCTTTTGAAAGAAGGAGCCAATGCCTCCAGTGGTGTCATTGCATCTCGCTATGAACAGAAAGTCCCTCTTTTATAAAAGGTTTCCCAGAATTTTTTTTTATTTTTTTTAGATAATCAACTCGACGACATTCCAACCGTGCAAACTCGGCGAGTGGGGAGAGATCCTCGTCAAAGGTCCAGGAGTCACTGTTGGCTACTTCAACAAAATCGAGGCGACTAGGGCTCTTTTCGATGATGATGGATGGCTGAAGACTGGTGGGAATGCGGCGATCTGCAGAGTAATACGTTGATAACTCAGGCGACATAGGTTATATGGACGAAGCGGGATCAATCTGCATCGTTGATCGAGTAAAGGAACTCATCAAAGTGAACTACGAAAATCAGATTCTTCCGGTTTGCCTGAAAAATTCAATGCCATACAATATCATGTATGTTCACAGGTTGCTGGCTGGAGCAGCCGAGCTAGAAGGTATTCTTCAGTCCACTCCCTCCATTCGAGATGTCGCCATTGTAGGCGTTCCTCATGCGGCGGTATAGTTAATTTCTTACTGCAATCTTGATAAAGTCCTTTCAGGGAGGCGAATTAGTGCGTGCGTTCGTTGTTAAAGCAGAGGAACATTTGAACGCCGATGCTGTTGAGCAGGTTATTTCAGGTGGGAAGAATATTTCAAAACCATTTCTTATTGTTCCACTTCCACAAAGCAAAAGTTTGCAAACACACTTGCTCCATTCAAGCGAATCACTGGTGGAGTTGTATTCGTCAACGAAATTCCAAGGTAATATTGAACTGAAAAGGTTCTACATAACTGGGTCCCATGGCAATAATCTAGATCTTGTAATGGGCCTTCATAGGAACCGAAATATTGCAATGGGACCCAGTTATTGCCATGGGACCCAGGGATCCGGACAGAGCCAGGTTATATTGTATCTATTGTAATATTCAGATCTGCAACTGAAAAAATTCTTCGAAGACAACTCAGAGAGATTTACTGACAATTGACCATATTAAATAAATTTCAATTCACAACTCATTTATTGTAACCTTAAGCATGATGCAACCTTAAGCATGATGCAAACGAAGGATCAATTTAATTATTCGTCTTATCACATCGCTGGTTTGCTTTTCACATATATGTTTTCACACTTTTCACACTTTTAGGCGATGAAAGTCGAAATTTTTGAAATTTTGCTAATTGGTGTTCTATCAGCTGGAATATAGTCTATTCATCACTAAACACTCAAAACTGATGTAATATGTTAGTTCTTCACTCTAAAATCACCAATAATAAGCTTATTTCAATTTCGGAAATTCACGATTTTGCAATTTCAAGGGTACACATCTAAAATTTCAGGCAGTTAGAAAGCCTCGCTCCTTAATATTTTGATACAATTGCAACGTGTCTACAAGACTCCGCTTAAACTCATTGGATTCAGCCATCGATTAGACTAATTATAGCATGCAAAAAAGGCCCTATGATGAGGTCATAAAAAATTAATTTTTTGTTTATGAACAAATTGTGGTTCTTTTAGTGATTCCTTGTTGTTTTGATGTAAATACGCAATTAGCACCTCAAAACTGACTTAATTTCGCATTTTATCGACAAAAAGCGTCGAAAATCATCGAGTCGGCCCTCTTCGGCGAATTGGTTGGCACCTTAGGGGAAAGAAATTCTTCTTGAGAAAATGTACACTGGGGTAGTTTTCAACGAGGAATCGAATAAAACCATTTTCAATGAAACCCCGAAACTCCTTTTTGAGCTAATGACCACTTTTTGACTCAAAATGTCGATAATTATTTTCTAAGACGAGCTAGCTTCTAACTCTCTTTTGCAAAAAATCTTCTTTTATCAATATCTAGAAGGTTATGTACTTTGTTGGATGATTCTGAGCTCCGTTGGAAAGTTAGGTTTTACCACCTGACCAAGTGGAGTGCCCCATAAAAGTTCGGGTTTTAGAGATACGGCTTTCTAAGGTGGATTTTCGATTTCTACGTCATAAAATACCCCTAGGGCATTTTTTCCAGAATTTTCTATTTTTCCCTGTACGGCCAGGGGGTAGAATTGCTCGGTTTTCTCAGATAGTGTCTCATATGATAAACATCAAAATGACTTTGTACTTGTATTGTACTTTGTTGGAAGTGAGTAGAATCTGAAACACATCGGCTAAGTAGAGTAAATTATGTGTGTGCACACTGTGATTAACGAAACTTCTTCTGACTGAGGTTCTGACACACGCATTCTGTCGATGTCTTCTGCTTAGTTTCGCCACTGGTCAAGCAGTTTGCTTTACGTAGAAGACGGTATTTGAGCGATGGCTGGATGGGGTGAAGTGGCTCCGGATATAATACTCACTTCACTCTATATTTACCTCCTTATTCGTCTTCTACGCGCGCCTGGTGCCCTGTTTAAGACACCTTTCTTTACATTTTTCATCGCAACAGGTACTCTTTTCACATTATTTATTGTATGATTCATTTTCCAGGATTCTACGGTATTGTCGCACTGGTATCTTACCATATAGTTGCCCAATTTCCATATTCCGAAAAACTCAGAACACATCTCATCTATAAAATTGCATTTGTAAGTAAACTCATTAGTGCAATTAATTAACATATTCCAGGCAATGAATACTTTCGGAGCGTTGGGCGCTACTCTCGGAAAAAGTTTCATTGCCATTCATCGCTACTACGTCATGCGGACAAGGGATTTCGCTGAAAAAGTAAGCAATTTACCCTTACAAAAGTTAATTAAAAAATTTCGAGAAATTGTCACTCAGTACTATTCACCAGTTACTGGCAATTCAATGCGTAATTCCAATTCTGTTCACTGCACCCGTGTGGCCGGCTTCTTATGCCAACAAGAACGGAAATACAGATGATCAGATAGTCGCCCTCGATCCAACAAATACGTTGGTATGTTCTTGCGTCGTGCAAAATCAGTTAAAAGTATTTCAAATTGCAGATTTTGAAGGGTTTATCTGTGTGCATTTACTTGTTGTACATCCTTTGCAACGGAATTTTCACATTTCTCACTAGCCGAGAACTAATTCGAATCAGGGAAATGCTCGAGGTGGGTGATGTCTCATTTCACTCCGTTACTTTAGTGGCTTTATTGATCTAGTTTAAACGAATACGCAATATGTGGTTCAAAAAAGTATTTTTCATAATCTACACTGAAACTAATTCTAAATGAGGACTACTTGAATTAAAATCAAGACAACAATCAGGACAGAAATAGCGTAGGTGCAATCGGGACAATTGCAGGACAACACCAAAACATCTCGAGCGCTAGTTTTGCAGCAGCGAAACATGTTCATTATAGTGACAGTCTGCTCACTGAGCCATCTTGTCAAGGCACTCCAGCAGGTGAATAGAAAGAATAGGTCCGAATGGATTTCGTATTTTTTTCTGTTCAGTTTGCAATTGCATTTTGTCCGTATTTCCAACTCGACGATGTGTACGATATTATCTGGCCTATGGTGGGTGGAACATTATTGTAGACTAAATATTTGTTCAAAATAAATGACAGTGCCAATTGTTCCAGTATCCTCTGGTGAATGGTCTAGCAACTTACGCATCACCTGCTTGCCTCGTTATATTATCTTCCAATGTCCGGGCTATTCTTGGATTTCCGCGTCAAAAAATCTTTCCTTTGTCGCCAATTCATCGAACAAATAGAATACAGTCTATTGCTCATCAATTTTCAACTTAGCGTAATCCAGATAAAGTGTTGATTCTCAAGATCACTCTAGTTCTGAATTAGGTGCTCACGATGTTTAGCACGTGAGTGACACCTGATAAGTTCGCTAATCGATGGTAACTTTATCTCTCAAGAAAGTGTCTATTCTAGACCATGAGAGCGCACCAGATAAATTGCTGCCTCGAAGGGACAACCCGTCGTTAAAGAAATTGTAAACCTGGTGCAAGATGCGATGTCTCCACCTTTTTCACAAACCATTTCGATGGCAGGTTGGGTCGAATTCATACCGGACATAATCCTCTCTTCGCTCTACATCTTCCTTCTCGTCCGTCTAATAAGCGCAACCGATGGCCACTTCAAGACTCCCTTCTACACATTCTTCATCGCTACCGGTTTGTGCATATCGAATGTAGGCGAGTATTATATCTATTCAGGAGTCTACAGTGTCATCGCTGTTGTGACTTACCAAATCGTTGCCCAATTTCGATACTACGAAAACTACTGGACGGTTGTCTTTCACATTCCGGCTTATGTAAGAATGAGAGATAATTTTGAATGTTCAATCTGTATTTTCAAAGGCGATCAATTCATTTGGTGCAGTGGGCGCCACTCTCGGGAAAGCTTTCATTGCCGTTCATCGCTACTTTGTGTTGCGCACAAGAGATTTCTCCGAGAAAGTAACTTTATTTTCCGAATCGTGTGTAACTGATATTTAGAAATGGTCTCGCTTTCTCATTCTGGGATTGCTGCTTGTTCAATTCGTTTTACCACTAGTTCTCACTGCTCCTGTGTGGCCGGCCTCGCACATCTATCGCAATGGGAATATCAGTGAACAGATTGTGGGCCTCGCTCCAGTGAATACTCTGGTAGTTTGATTATGTGAAAATACAAAATGAAATTTTTCCAGATCATGAAAGCCATTTCCGTCTGCACCTACACACTCTACATCCTTTGTAATGGAATTTTCACATTTCTGACCAGTCGCGAGCTGGCTCGACTAAGGAGAATATTGCCGGTGAGCTGTCTAGTCGTCGATCTTTGAATCTTTTCGGAGGAGGGGTGTGGGTGTAAATGCAGGGGTCCTCGCAATAAGTAGAGATCCGAATCGGGTTCGCTAGCACCGGTTCCATTTTGATTTTCCAAGTAATTGGGATGTTGCGGATCCATGAATGTCAGGACAACACCGACACCACACGGGCAATAATGTTGCAGCAGCGCAACATGTTCATTGTAGTGACTGTTTGCTCTGTGAGCCATCTCGTCAAGGCACTTCAGCAGGTTCAAACTAATAGTCTCTCTTAATGAATATTATCTATCTCAGTTCACGATCGCCTTTGCCACGTATTTCCACTTTGATGAATTGTACGCTTTCATCTGGCCATGGGCGAGTGTTTTCTCAACACTAAAATGGATGAAAAAACCGTTTTAGTATCCGCTTGTAAACGGAATGGCAACATACGCTGCGCCTATATTTCTGGTAATCTTATCTCCAAACGTTCGAGCGAGACTTCTCTTCTCGCACAATCCGCTTACTTCTTCTACGACCTCTACATCTATCAGAATTTAACTTGTTACTCAATGCTAATTATTTCATGAAAAAGATAAACGGCATTGATTGTGTCGAAGATGATAACATGAACGTTGTTTTTGTCGAGTAGGCCACATCTAAGCCAATTGCCGGCCTTTTCCCTGACTTGTGTTTTTAGAAATCAAAAAAATGTCACTAGGATACGAAAGATATCATGAAATATCATTTTGACATTTCTTTGAATATAATCATCTGAAAAGGAGAGAAAGTGCCGCTATCTCATCTTCCTAACCAACCGAATGGCTCTGCCAGAGTACAATTGCAGGTTTGACCATTTTTTTCAAATCACATTCAAAATGGAGCTCGAATCCTTGCCAGCGCCTACTCTCCCGAAGAATGGTCTCGTCTATTCGGGGAGAAGCAAATCGGTCTCGGATCTTGGTCCATTCTTCTAGGTTGCTCTACTCTGGTACGTTGTTTCTTCGAACAACAACAACTTTTTTTGCCAGTTGCTCTACATCCCATCGATTTGCGTCTTCTCTCGCGATAAACGATTCAACTGCGTGAAGGTACAGTTCCTTGCGCACTTTTTACCGCAAATCATCGTTAAAACATTAGCAGAAAATAAATAAAAATGAAACTACAGCATTCAGATCATGCGCATTCTCGCATTCGTTGATATGATCGGAATCTTCTGTGCGGGAATTCTCTTCGGCATTCAAATGCTGCAAGGCGCAGTCTTCGGCTCGCACAAATCATTCATTCTCGCCACTTGCTTGGTTGCCTACGGTAATGACAAAAAATCGATTTGTCACCATGGCAAGTACTTGAATTTGTGTTTGTGTAGCTTGCTGGAACTTGTCTTCTTTACGCATATCTCTTGCTTTCGGTGCAAGTTTGGATGTGCGAATCTGTGTTTGTTCCGTCGAGAAGAGTGTAGCGCGCATCGCTCGTAAACAGTGGGGGAATGTCCCTCGTGCTAGAGGAAACACTCTTATCTCTCGCTCCTACCACTGAGCATCTTCGTTATTTCTTCACTCAGTCACTCAATACTCTTTCTCTTCCGCCGACATTTGCGCCGGTGTTTTCTCTCTTCAATCGTGCGCTGGATAGTTCATTGCGTTTTATTGAATCATCTATACAGTTCGTGATTTCGAGCACTTTTGTAGCGTGTTTTTGCTGTTTGTCTACTTCACATGTTATCGTCGTTACAAAAATTAGCGTTGTTCGCTGGTTATTGACTCATTCGTTTCAAGTATTGTTTCCTCACTCATTGTCAAACGCGTGTTCGCTCTGTTCATTTGTTATGTCACAGATGCTAATCGTCCTCGTGTCGATTGCTCTCGGCTTGGCTGGTTGGTTTGTCTACCAGAGACAACAACGAGCAAAGGTACAGCCAAAACCCCTTGACAACCTTAAAATGAATCATAAATCTCATTCTAGAGAGTCGCTCATCTCTCCGGCAAAATCGCTCAACGGAAGAATGAGCGAGAAGAATTACTCGAATGGGCTCGAGCTGAGGCAGAGAAGGTCCCTGCTGAGAGAAGAAAGGAGATCGGGGCGATGGACTTCAAACAGTTGCTAGGTGAGCATTTTTCTTGCAAAAATGTCACTAAAAACAACAACTAATTAAGCGAAATTTCTCATTCCCTCTCATTTCAGCCGCCCTCCAATCGGGCGATGTCTCCTCTCTCGAGGCGGTCGTCACGTACATTGGCCTGTCGCTGGCAGCTCACGAGAGGACGAACTGTGTGACGATGTACATCAAGGTGACCGCGTCTTCGCCATTTCCTGGTTCTTATCTTGAGTGGGAGATGATTGATTGAGACAAAAGATACAGCGCGTCAATGGGTCGAGAATTCAAAAACTTCTTTTTTTTTGCAGGAGTCTGTGAAGCAAGCTCGAGCTCTGGATGGTCGTCGTAAGGCGGGCGAGACGCTTCCTCCCCTCTTCGGACTGCCAGTTTCCATCAAGGAGAGCATTGGGGTGAGTCTACTCTGTGAATTACTCAACCTCAAAATTCCGTACAGAATCAAGGGTAATCAACCATTGCAGGTAACGGGCACGGACAAGACATGGGGCTACGCGGGCAGCATTCACTTCCCGTCGACAAGAGACGCGCCTACGGTGGAGATGCTCAAGCAACTGGGTGAGCGTTGTTTCAGCGAATTTATTCGCAATAATTTCAAAAATACAGAATACAGAATACAGAATTTATCAGGGTCGCAAAGTTGCGCTGATCAGGGACTAGGCATTCCATTCTTCTTTAGTCATACTCCACCAATTAATGCCCTTTCTTCTTGTAAGCTCGTCCCTCCATCTTTCGCGCGGTCGTCCTTGAGTTATATTTTTGACATGGTCGTAAGGTATCCATATCGTCATTCTTCTGGTCCATCGAGTGTCTTCCATTCTTCGTATTTTATCGCCCATCGTATCTTCCTTCTAGTGGCTTCCTCAATCCAATCTACAACTCCTGTTTCCGCTCTAACTCTGTCGTTGTTCCATCGGTCGCGCCAAGTTATTCCACTCATTCTTCTCTCCATTTTCCTTTGCGCAATACCGAGTATGATTTTGTCAGATTCTCGCATTGCCCAACTTTCACAGCCATACAAAGTGGTCGGCATAATACAAGCATTGAATGCTCGCCTTCTTATATCTTTGCTTACAGTATGATGTTTCAATAGATGACCGATGTTTCTCCATGCTAACCAAGCGCATTGGATTCTCCTTTTGATCTCCGTAGAAGGTTCGATAGGTAAAGAGATCCAGCTTCCCAAATATTTGGTTCCATCTTTGTATTCAAACATCTTCCCTCACTCGTTAATAAACCATCAGTTCAATAATAAACCACCATTATTCCAGGAGCTGTTCCCTTCGTGAAGACGAACGTCCCGCTTTCACTGCTTTCGTACACTTGCGGAAATGAGATCTACGGTAGGTGTGCCTCTCTCTCCAGTAAAGTCCAGTAAAAAAATCAATCTACATTTCAGGCTGGACGGAAAACCCTCATCGGGTAGGCCGCACGCCCGGAGGCTCTACTGGTACGTATATCACCGAAATGTGCTCATCCTCCAATATTGACTGCAGGAGGCGAGGCGGCGCTGATCGCAGCGGGTGGCTCTCTTCTCGGAATCGGCAGTGATGTCGGAGGATCCATCCGAATGCCCGCCCATTATGCTGGAATCGCTGGAGTGAAGGTACGGTGTCTAGATTTTACATCAAAACCTCATCATTTCAGCCGTCATCCGCGCGTCTCTCGCTACTGCGGATTGACGAAGGCTACAAGGGGTAATCATCACTTGCACCTCTTTGCAAACGTAGACTCGTTGCAGTCCTCGCCGCGGTGGCGGCTACCCACTCATCGAGGCGAACGAGGGACCGATGGCTGCTTCTGTGGAGACGTGCTCCGAAATTCTCAAGTATGCAAGATCAGCTTTCCTTAATTATGTTTTTGCATTGTTATTGAGCTCGCTGACGTAGTAACTTTCCAGGCAGTTCTGGAGCAGTTCCCTCGTCTCGGAAGGAGATCCATACAAGCCGCCGGTCGGATGGCAAGCAGACAAGTTTGAGGAGGGCCGCAAGTATCGAATTGGTGAGTGGTTATTGATAATTCATGTGTCGATGAGGGCGTATTCGCAGGTTACTACACGACGGACGGCTGGTTTGACCCGACTCCCGGCTGCGTGCGAGTCGTTGAGGAGGCGAAGGAAATACTGCAGAAGCAAGGTAAGACAATGCCGTTTCTGAGCTGTTTGGAACATTCTATTCGAAACTAATTACTCGTTTGCAAGTCTCACCCTAGAAAATCACACACTGAAAAAATCGGTTGATGTGGAAGCTGCTTCGTCCTTGACCTAATAGCTTGCAGGCCACAGCGTCGTGCCCTTCTCTCCTCCCGACGTTCCCGAGATGATCCGAGTGTACGTCTCCGCCCTCACCGTCGACGGCGGAGTCAGTCTCATGGGAAGCATCGAAGAGGTTTTTTCCCCTACTTTAGTAAGTACAATAAATGAAAGTTCAGGATTTGCCACCGGCGATCTTCCTCTCAGCTCTTCGTCCCCTTCGAGTGCCCATCTTCGTCCAGCGATCGGTGGCCTGTGTCGCCGGAGCACTCGGATACTGGCGTCTGGCGAAGTTCATGCGCTCCATGACCAAGTCTAGTGTTGGTGAGGGGTTTCTTCAATTTTGTGCGTTTTTATTTGAGCCTTTCATTCATCAAAATTTGTTTCAGAGCTGCGGCAAGACTACGCGTCCATCCAACTGTATCGAGCGAAATTCGTGGAGGAGATGCGTAAGGCAAATATTGACATGCTGTTGTGTCCAGCACAGGTGAGAATTCCACTTGTAACGTCTAAATTTCCAATTCATCTTCTATAGGTAATGCCAGCCCCTCCTCACGAGGCGCCTCTTCATCTCTCCGCTGCCTGTTCCTACACAGCGCTGTACAACCTGCTCGACTTTGGAGCTGGTGTATGTCGGGTAAGCGACAACACGTCTCTCATTACCAAGTAAATTGCAATGAGCTAATTCTAATTAAAATGAACAGGTGGGCACTTGGAACGAGCAGGACGAGAAGAATCTCGAGAACTATCCGACAAGTGATCCCTGGTACACGATGGCAAAGAAGTTCAGCAAGGTTAGGAAATTCGACTATTCATCTACAAAAAAGAGGAAGCGAGGTAATGGGCATGCCATTGCAGGACTCGGTCGGTCTTCCTCTGGGAGTGCAAGTCACTGCACCTCCCTTTAGAGAAGAGGCAGTGATGAGAGTATTGATTGATCTCGAGAGAAATACGACGATAGCGTAAATAATGAAAAAGTTGTAAAATTCAATGCTGATTAAATTTATGATAAAGAGTATTTATTTTCAATTTGGGCGTTGGTTTGCATGTGAAGAAGGAATTAACGGTGCCTATATTGAATTATATTTGTGTTGGAGATTACTATTGATGTTTCACCTAGACAATGGTGAGTTTCCTCATTTTGTATACAGGTGAAATATTTGATGCTCATTTATCAGATTAATTGGATGGTCGATAGTAATTCCCCTACATTTTACAGCTGCATTACATGTTTGAATGTAGTGGGCAGTGTGTTAATTATCTCATTCAATGGCATATCCAAGGTAAGGAACGATCATTGTGCTATACAATTCACGATGTCTTTCTGGTCACTACTTATTCGAGTCGTAACTTCAGTAGAAGGTAGAAATGTCCATGTGAGTTCATCCAACAACAAATTTATTTGAGGTCTTCTTGGAGTCACTATTAATTTCATCACTATCTATCACATTTGGTGCATGAAATATCGTACCAATCTCACGACATTTCGTGCCTCTATAACGATAACATCGCTGCAAGGGATGTTGCTTGCAGCTGTAGTATCTGGACTGTCAAATACCGTGAGATCACTTTTGCTCTGAACAGTTATCTCGGGTTTTATTTGAATTTAATGATTTTTATTTTTCCTCACATTACAAGGTTTTCTTATTTTCTTACAGGTGCAAATATATCACGATAACCAATTCTTCCATGTTCTGTACGGTCCTCTAGCGTTTGTTCACGAGGTCTCATTTTATGAAAGTGTAGACCATTATTTTTTCTTACTATTCAGAAGGCTGGCTATTTTGTTATAGAATTTTCTCTATTAATCGAGTGTTGTGTTTGGCAGTTGATACCTGGCTCGTGTGTACTGCAATATCTCACACTTACTAAACATATGAGGTCATTAAAAACTATTGCTTTTTTTGACAATCGAGAATAAGATGGCTCATTCTCAGGCCGCACTTATCACCGTGGATGCGATTTACGATTTCTTATGGCATTTGTGCAATCATGCTGACTTGGACAATCGTAATCGTTTCGGATTGATATTAATTTGATATCTCGATTTCACATTCAGCCTTATTTGGATCTGTGTTTTTCCTCTCCGCTTTTCGATGAGACCACGATTCGTGTTCACGAACTAACGCCAGGCGAGCGTTTCGTTGCACTCGGAGTTTTGCTCACTCCATCCGAGGAGCACGTACGTTTTTTGACTTTCTGGTAGGCTAAAAAAAGTTTGAAACATTGTACAGCCCACATCGATGCGAGTGCTGTGTCTATACGTCGTTATTCCCACTTATTTGATCTCTTACGCGATCTTTGGGTGGTGCATCTACCACAGTCACTTGGTGGTTCGATTCCCCAACGTCATCTTATCAACAAAGACATTGCAAATGCACAAGAAATTCATTATGATGTTACTGGTTCAGGTTTGGATACACGTCTTATCTTCCTACTCAAGCTTTTCAGAACTTCCTGCCGCTTGCGGTTATTCTGCCGCCGCTCTGCGTAACTTTCGCCTTGTTGATGCATGGGTGCGAGCTGGATCTGTTCACTCTGGGAATTTCTTTCGGATACTGGACCCTGCCGATAATCCAGGTCTGAAACACAGTAACTTTGATTATGTGGTGGCTTCAGGGATCAGTCTCTCTATCCTTTGTTCGGCAAGGAAGTTCGAAATCGAAAAGCATATCGAAAAGCACAACAAGCAATATCTCACACAACTTCACTGATTCGAGAGTAGTTGAAGTCGATGTTCGCAATAAAAAGTGATCCATACGGAAAACTGCTGTCGATTATTAACATACCAACGAACGAATGAATGATGTTATCTCACCTGGCTTGCGAAAGTCTCAAGCGCACGTTGGAAAAAAGAAGGTTTGAGCTTCTCATGCTTTTCCGTTTATCAAAACTAACATGAAGTTATTTTATGAATTGTTTCTGAATATGAGATGGCTTGTTGATGATGATTGCAGAGATAGGTTAGGATAAAAAGTTGCTTGCATGCCGAGGTTGATAAAAACATTTCAATTGCAATCCGGAATTTCAGTTTTCGAAAAACCATAGCTAGGGGCCACAACGCACATAGCCGAATTCTCACCACGGGGTCAAAAGTGTGTTCAAACTGTTCCTCAGGGACCCAATAACCTCATGCTTTTTACCGTTTGTGAATATCTCATCTCTAACTAAAGCCATGCCACGAAAACCACGCGCGCAAGGCACACCGGGTGAGAGGGAGAAAGCGAGAGGAGAGGGAAAGGG
>LS573749.1:5012-36526 GCA_900490775.1 Pristionchus maxplancki
CCAAGCTCTCTCACTTACTCACTTCTCGACTCCTCCCCATGAAGACCAGGAGAAGACTTTTCGAGAGCTGCATTACGTCCACCGTACTGTATGGATCAGAAGTATGGGCCTTGAGAGCAAGCGATAAGGAGAGACTGAGTGTCACCCAGAGGAAAATGGAAAGGAAGATGTTGGGAGTTACCATGATAGACCGCTGGCGTAATGAAAGGATCCGGGACACTACAAAGCTACGAGACTGGATCCAGGAGGGATTGAAACGCAAAGCGCGCTGGGCCCTCAAGGTCAGGAGTAGAGTGTCGAAAATAGACAGCTAGTCACTTCATTTCTAACCAGCTAGTCATTTAGAATCAGTGAAATGCTAATCGACTAGCTGGAATCATTCGTAAATGACTAGCTGCTTATTTGACGAATAGCTGGCTCATTTTCACTCTTCTCACTCCTCGCGAGCGGGCTCACAAATGTCAGTGAAAATGGGTAAATTCAATTATGTTTCAAAGGAATGATCACCCCCAATTCCCACTCATTCTTGGGAATTCCGCTAGTCGGACCGCTTAGCGACTAGCTGCGAAGTCGAAATGAGTGAGAGAGAAAATCGTTTCTTAAATGACTAGCTGTTTAAGAATTGAACCAGCTAGTCATTAGCTGGAAAATAGCTGATTTCGACACTATAGTCAGGAGTATGAATCTGGAGCAATGGAGCCGCGCGAGCACAGTGTGGACGCCGTACTATGGAAAACGCCCCCGCGGGAAGCCTAGATCTCGCTGGAGAGATGACCTAAGACGAGCAATTGGCAATCACTGGTGGAATGCAACCTATGAAGAATACCGCCCCCTCCTCATCTGAGCGTTAACGCCTGACATGATAAATTGATTGATTGATTGTATTGATTTCAGTGACTTCCCATGTTACAGTAGGCAGATGCGACTAGTGTCCTACAGTAGTTTCATCGTATCGATTGCATTTCTAGTTCAGTGTTTCTCTCGTTCGTCTCCCGTGCACCCTGTTGCCTGTTCATTGCACAATTTGTTCCCGTTTTCTCAAATGTCGAATGAAAAATATCGATTTTCCTGGTTGTGTGTGACGAGTTGCTCAACAGTAAGAAATGATATTTGTTTCATACGGTGAAAGAGGGAAATTCTAACCAATATTTGCCGGATACGCAGGAAGGGCTCAAATCTCCTAAAACATTTTAGCCAAGACATAAATAATGAGGATGGCTGGGGGGATAAAGTAGATCGCGTAGCCGATGCGATTGCCCTGACGCTGCACGTCCGTCATCGGCGTCACGACGCCGATGTTGGGGGCGTCGGAGACCCTGGACCGGCCGCAGCCCTCGGGTGCCGAAAGACTCGCCAGCGTCTCATCGAAAGTGCGCGGACCGTGCATCAGATGGGTCGATGCAAGGGGTCCTCCCTCCATCTCGTCCCTGATCTGTCTCTCGCACTTCGACAGCGTCTTCTTTGGCTTGCCCTTGAACGTGGCCACGTACATGGAGGAGCGGCGCGCCTGCAATAAGCACATCGTTTACGACACACACGAGAAGCATACAGTAGGAATGTGGAGTACCTCGGCCTTCGCGATCTCATTGGTAGTCTTCTCGATGGGGTTGGTAGCCGATCGTGGACGCTCCATGTCTCTCGTTGATTTCTGTGAGAAGAATATCATTCGATAAAGCATAATGATACTGCAGGGGCGATGTATGCACTAGAGAAGAGAGTGCTAGGGGGAAAGATCGATGAAGTGTGGTCGGAACGATAAAAAGTGAAATCAGGCGCGAATTAGTGATAAACAACAGCAACAACAATTCGCTTTTGAACAAAAGATGAGAAAAGCAGTTCAATCAATAAAGAACAAAGATAAAAACAAGAAGAAACATAAAATACGGACCTCAAAGCGATCGAGAAGGGAAGAGAGTAGTGATAGTGATGAGATCAATCAATCGATGAGGGAGAAGAGAGGGGTCAATGATCTCCCTCTCTCAATTCCTGACACTCTCTCATCATTCAGACAGAGGAGTATGCTCCAATTGAAAAGAATTGCAGATCCCAGGAAGTTCGTGAATGGGGAGAGGAGTGAATGGGTTAACTCTTGAGAAAGATTCGGAAAAGCTGCCTTGACGCCTTATGTTTCACCGAATTTTTATCTCAATTTTGTTACGAACTACCACCACAACTGCTCTCCGAAAATTCTGAATGCTAATTGCAGAAGCTTCGAGTTTAAAGCCTTTTATGAATACGTTCATTACAATAAGTGATCTGACTAGACCTTTCTTTGATCAAACGAACATCAATTCCCTCTTTCCCTCATCTTTTCATATACACTGAAAAAAATGTTTGTAGTTTTGAAACTACAAACATCGCGTATGACAACCATGTATGTTAAAGATTGACAAACATGGGTGCAGCCTCATTACAAGAGAATGTTTGTTAAATTTAACATACAGACACTGGTCACCGATCTATCAGAGTTATTAGGGATTCTCTACTCTCTCCAGCCATATGCAATGGTAGCCGAATGGTTAGTGAGCTGGGTTGGTAACACGATGTTGTGGTATCGATCTCAACTTCTTTTTCACCTTTTTGCACGCTATGCAAAACTACACACATGTTTGTTAAATTCTACATACATCGGTGCTTGTAATCTCATAGCATACAGGGTGTTTCATGAGCCCACCAGTGCATACGCTTGTATGTTAAATACTACAAACATTTTTCTCAGTGTACTTGTGACCGCAAGAATATTAGGGAAAATTAAGATTTATTTGTACGATGACAGTTTGAATAACGTTGAATTAGATAGATCAGGGAGAGCTATGTACTGATATTCAATCTCAATAACCATTCTCCATGTTTAGTATCTCCTAACCTGACAGTGAACTGTTGGTTACTTATTTCTAATGCCAAGTCATTCCAATATTGGGCAGGACGACCAAAAATCTTGTTAGGTTCGACATTTCCAGTTCCATCCTCGTATACATTCATAATTCTGTTGCTGTCAGTCGCATCGACAAGTAAATCACCTGAACAAAAAATTAGACTTATTTCATTATAAAATACTTTGCACATACGCAAATTCGACTCATCGAAGAATGAGACGTAGATATTTATACATCGTAAATTGTGAGATTGAGCCAACTCGGCAATATTCAATCTATGAAAACGAGATTTTTAAAAAATTGAGTATTTCACGTAATTTACAGTACCTCAAGTCATTATCGAACTCCTTCCTTGCAATAAGCAGCCTTTCTACCGAAACTGCTCCGAGCATTTTGCGCACTATTTTCAAAGTGTTCTGATCTAGGTGGTACAACATCAAATTGTTGATGGAAGAGCATTGGGAGATAATTAGATTGAGTCTTCGTAAATTCTGATCCACTTCTGACGTAATGAGTAACCAAGCACGAGTCTGATATAGAGCAAAAGAGATGCAGATAAGAAGAAGAGGAAGAGAAGTTTGATAGAAATAATCTAACAGGCAAATGACAATTGTCAGAAGTGCTAAGCTTCCGAAATCAATCACATTCTTCGATTGCTGCTTATGGAGTGTAAAAGTGGGCGATTCGATTTGAAGTCTCTGAAATGCAAATCTTTGGATCTGGGCGTTGCAAATTTTTAGCTAGGTCCTAACTAGTGGACAGCTGTCTCGTGATTGGAAGACACCAATCTACAATCAAATATTTCCGCAGCAAACGAACGTATTCGTGGGATGTTCGAGTGGTCCAGTCTGGAAATACTCCGATGGTGCCATTGTTCTCGTACGGCATCGAATACTTCGCTTTCACTATCACTTTCAGCTTCTTTTCTCCATCATTTTTGCTTCTTAGAACTGGAGATTCGAGCTCCAAAACTGACAGAGGTGGCAGGTTTCGTCGTTGTGACAAATGTTCTAGGACCATCGCGTTCCAAGTAGGAGAGATCTAAAAAGAAGCGGAATGAATGTGAGAAATTGCTCAGATTTTACCAAATGCAGACTTTTCATTGGCTGCGCAGTCGTTCTCAGGATTATTCGAATGATATCAGATGGCAGACTGGTGAGGGTCACGCATCCTTCTGCATTGACGAACGTGCCCATCGAGATGAACCAAGAAGTAGTCTTCGATGGCCAACTG
This sequence comes from Pristionchus maxplancki, assembly GCA_900490775.1. Lineage (NCBI taxonomy): Eukaryota > Metazoa > Nematoda > Chromadorea > Rhabditida > Neodiplogasteridae > Pristionchus > Pristionchus maxplancki. Next base: position 9,122 of record LS573749.1, read on the forward strand.
GCATTCAAAAAAAAGCTCTCTAAAGGCAACGCGTCCTAATTTTTTGAATATAGCTGTCACTAAAAGTATGGGGAAAGGAGGGAAGGAGAGTCCACAGACATTCCACAGTAGGGTAGGCTAAATCGGTCGAGACAATCGAGATCTCGATCATCTGTCTCGACTCGGGACACAATAGTCGAGACGTTTGAGAATTGAGCTAACCCGATTGAGCGCTCGACTGCGAGAGTGAAGGCTCGAGACGCGCTCGAGACACGAGCAGCTCGAGTCTCGACTCGTCTCGAGTGTCTCGAATTGTCTCGAGGCTCCTCTCTCCGCGATCGCCAGTTGAGCCGCCGGGCAAAGTCCTCGCTTGGTATAGTGGTTGTGTTTTGGCACGCTCACCCGATCGACGCGGGTTCGAATCCCACACTCCGCTGTTTTTCTTTTGCTCAGTTTTGTCGATATTAGAATATCAAAAATATGATAGAGATCGGATTTAAATGGGCAAAAGTCTATTTGCGCAGTGCAGGATTCGAACCCGCGTCGATCGGGTGAGAGTGCCAAAACGCAGCAAACGAACGTATTCGTGGGATAGATTGGTGTCTTCCAATCACGAGACAGCTGTCCACTAGTTAGGACCTAGCTAAAAATTTGCAACGCCCAGATCCAAAGATTTGCATTTCGGAGACTTCAAATCGAATCGCCCACTTTTACACTCCATAAGCAGCATACCAACCCCATCGAGAAGACTACCAAGGAGATCGCGAAGGCCGAGGTAAGATACTCCACATTCCTACTGTATGCTTCTCGTGTGTGTCGTTCACGATGTGCTTATTGCAGGCGCGCCGCTCCTCCATGTACGTGGCCACGTTCAAGGGCAAGCCAAAGAAGACGCTGTCGAAGTGCGAGAAGCAGATCAGGGACGAGATGGAGGGAGGACCACGTGCATCGACCCATCTGATGCACGTTCCGCGCACTTTCGATGAGACGCTGGCGAGTCTTTCGGCACCCGAGGGCTGCGGCCGGTCCAGGGTCTCCGACGCCCCCAACATCGGCGTCGTGACGCCGATGACGGACGTGCAGCGTCAGGGCAATCGCATCGGCTACGCGATCTACTTTATCCCCCCAGCCATCCTCATTATTTATGTATTGGCTCAAATGTTCTAGGAGATTGAGCCCATCCTGAGTATGCTGTAAATATTGGTTAGAATTTCCCTCTTTCACGGTATGAAACAAATATCATTTCTTACTGTTGAGCAACTTGTCACACACAACCAGAAAAATCGATATTTTTCATTCGACTTTTGAGAAAACGGGAACAAATTGTGCAATGAACAGGCAACAGTGTGCACGGGAAACGAACGAGAGAAACACTGAACTAGAAATGCAATCGATACGATGAAACTACTGTAGGACACTAGTCGCATCTGCCTACTGTAACATGGGAAGTTAATCAATACTGCAATTGCGTAACAACATGATAAAACTGGAATGAGCAACACGAAATTGATTGGAAAGACCTTGCAGAATCATATCTATTAGCTGGGAAGGGGATACGGTAATATAGTCAGTTGTCGATAGGAGACTACCGTATGCTACCGTACTACATGCCTCTCCTCCTTCTCAGATTGGGATTGAGGATGATGTTGGAGGTTCCTCCTCTCGCATCGACGTCCGGATTGAAAGCCGGGTCGTCCTGATCGTCCTCTTCATCTGGAACGGAAAATCGATAATTAGGGGATACTGTAGTTTGGCGGATTATCGACTTTTCCGAATCTGAGATACCGTACCCGATCCGTCGTCCATGAAGATGGAAATGTCCGAGCGCTCATCCTCCTCCTCGTCCTCATCATCCTGCAAAAATCGATAATCAATCAGGCTACAGTATGAATACAGCTACAGTAACAATGTTCTTCCATCGAACATTTGTGTATGTTCTACCTCGAAAAGAAAACCACTAACGTCATTCGGAAGTTGCTCAAAGATATTCCCATCAAACACCTAAGCATTTCTAATAAGAACTTCGACGAAAAGATGAGGTTTGGCGTGAAAGTGTTGTTAAGGAGAAATTCATTTTCAGGAAAATTATTTTCGAATTGGTTGGAACACACAAGTTGAAATTGGTTAAAGTTTACACCAGAGCCACTTTGACACCACTTTGATGAAAATAACTTGAGTGAGTCGTTTTTTAGTAGGCAATTGATGTAGAAATACAACAATATTAAGGAATCTTTCTAATCAATCTCGCTAGTGCGGGATGCAATCTGGAGGTTTGGGAGGATACAAATACTGCCGAACTCATCTATGGTCGTTCCAGAGAATTCTGGGATGGCATTGCACAAGAGATGATCGACCAACCATTTTCTCTTGAATTATTTGAGGATCAGCAACGTGGGAAATGGCACTTTCGAATGAAAACTGTTGCGAGATAAATTTCTGTCGTTCATCATTAGTACATATTATGCCAATTTGCATATGTTTGTATGAATTTATTAAACGATAATTCGTCGACCTTTGACCAAAATCATATAATAATATAATAATTGTGTTTATCATTGAAATAAATTGCACAATAATAAAATATAATTACAATTACGGTCCGCAAGCTCCGCCCACTTTCCCTTGACACGATTTCACCGAAAAGCGAGACGAGGGAGCACAGTCGTCGCTTGTTCGGTAGCTATCCCACTTATCTATCACCTCCCAGATGCGCAACATGAACCAGAACAAATCATTTTTCTTGTGAGGGGGCGTCAGGGCAAGGCAACTCGAGTATTACAGTAGCGGGAATCAGTGCTCACGGTAAGGTAGCTCGGGATACGGTAGTGGGATTGAAAAGCTCGGTCTACGGTAGCTTCCTCGCTACCGAAATCCAGAAACAAGATACGGTAACTCCCCGCAACCATAACCCGGTAATGGGATACGGTAGCTACACCGCTACCGTAACCCGGCAATGGGATACGGTAACTCCCCGCTACCGTAACCCGGCAATGGGATACGGTAGCTACACCGCTACCGTAACCCGGTAATGGGATACGGTAGCTACACCGCTACTGTAACCCGGTAGCGAGATACGGTTGCTCCACCGCTACCGTAACCCAGCCACCGGGTTACAGTATCGGGGGAGCTATCATATCAGCTACACCGCTACCGTAACCCGGTAATGGGATACGGTAGCTACACCGCTACCGTAACCCAGCCACCGGGTTACAGTATCGGGGGAGCTACCGTATCCCCTACCGTAACCCGGTAGCAGGATACGGTAGCTCCACCGCCACCGTAACCCGGTAGCAGGATACGGTAGCTACACCGCTACCGTAACCGGTAGCAGGATACGGTAGCTACACCGTTACCGTAACTCGGTAATGGGATACGGCAGCTACACCGCTACCGTAACCCGGTAATGGGATACGGTAGCTACACTGCTACCGTAACCCAGCCACCGGGTTACAGTGTCGGGGGAGCTACCGTATCCCCCCCTACCGTAACCCGGTAGCAGGATACGGTAGCTCCACCGCTACCGTAACCCGGTAGCAGGATACGGTAGCTACACCGCTACCGTAACCCAGCCACCGGGTCACAGTATCGGGGGAGCTACCGTATCCCCTACCGTAACCCGGTAGCAGGATACGGTAGCAGGATACTGTAGCTACACCGCTACCGTAACCGGTAGCAGGATACGGTAGCTACACCGTTACCGTAACTCGGTAATGGGATACGGCAGCTACACCGCTACCGTAACCCGGTAATGGGATACGGTAGCTACACCGCTACCGTAACCCAGCCACCGGGTTACAGTGTCGGGGGAGCTACCGTATCCCCTACCGTAACCCGGTAGCAGGATACGGTAGCTCCACCGCTACCGTAACCCGGTAGCAGGATACGGTAGCTACACCGCTACCGTAACCGGTAGCAGGATACGGTAGCTACACCGTTACCGTAACTCGGTAATGGGATACGGCAGCTACACCGCTACCGTAACCCGGTAATGGGATACGGTAGCTACACCGCTACCGTAACCCAGCCACCGGGCCACCGGGTTACAGTATCGGGGGAGCTACCGTATCCCCTACCGTAACCCGGTAGCAGGATTCGGTAGCTCCACCGCTACCGTAACCCGGTAGCAGGATACGGTAGCTACACCGCTACCGTAACCGGTAGCAGGATACGGTAGCTACACCGTTACCGTAACTCGGTAATGGGATACGGCAGCTACACCGCTACCGTAACCCGGTAGCAGAATACGGTTGCTCCACCGCTACCGTAACCGGTAGCAGGAACCCAGCCACCGCAAGCCAGCTACCGGGTTACAGTGTCGGGGGAACTACCGTATCACGATAGCGGAACTACCGTACTCTTGTCATACTAATATTTTCAATTTTCCACTCGACACAGGCGCATTCTACCCTTCCTACATGCCTAACTGCTAGGTTGACACTAGTGCCAATCTACACTACCTTGTGGCATCCGCATCCTCCCACGTTGTCGACGAGTAGACGACATCTGCACCCTTGAAGTAGACGAGTAGACGACATCTGCAATCCCGATCCAATCATTGCCGTACTGAGATGGCTACCGTAGTCTACCATACCTTCACTGCAGGCGCTTTTCTTCTTATTCTTCGTTGACGTTCTTTCCTGGAATCAGGAGAATGATCAACCGCTAATCACCGTACTCGGTCGACTACCGTACTCTACCGTACCATCACTCCTATTCACAGCTTGCTGAAGCACTTCATGGCGAGAAGGCTTCTGGAATCAGAAAGATGACTCACTGCTAACTACCGTATTCTGATGGATTCTCTACCGTACCAGGCATTCCTCCTTCTCGTTGAAGATCTCTTCGCGTTGAGACGGCATCTGGAATCAGGAGGATGACCCTTTGTTAACTACCGTACTATGATAGCTACCGTACTCTACCATGGCTGCAGGCGTTGACTCCACCAAATCCTCGGGTTCGACTCGGGCTCGTCCCTCCACGCACACGCTCACGACGATGCAACACGACGATGCAAAATAAATTAGACCAGCTGTACTCTCCCCTCCTCTCCATTGATAAAATATCTCGAGAGAAAAATGTCGGAAATCAAGCTTCATTTTTTCAACGGGACACGAAAATGAAAAAGAGGAAAGATTTTGATTCAGGCACATATTCCGACATTTTTCCCGAAAAATATTTAATCAATGGAGAGGGAAAAGCAGGAGGAAAAATAATTTTTAAAAATAAGGCTCTCACTTTTACAAATCAGAAAAGGAAAAACGGGAGAAGAATTAGGCTCTCACTTTCACCCCAAAAAAAGACTCAATTTCAAACTCAATTTCACTCTCTTGCTCTTAACGTTCCACCTATCCCATTTTACATTCCTCACTCGCACTCACTCGAATAATTTTTTTTTAAATAAACAAACATTTTTTAAACACACACACATTTTTTAAAACATTTTTTTTTTATTTTTTTATTTTTTTTTATTTATTTATTTATTTTTATTTATTTATTTATTTATTTTTTATTTTTTATTTTTTATTTTTTTTATTTTTTATTTTTTTAAAATTTTATTAATAAAAAGAAAAACGAAAAAAGAAAAAAAAAGAAAATTAAGAAATTTTAGTAAACAATTTTAAAATAAAAGATATGAAACAAAAAAAACAAATTCACAACACTCTCTATTCGTTTTTACCACATTCTCTCTTTTTTACTAATCACTTTCTCATTTTCACATTTTCACCCCACTCTGCTCATTTTTTCACATTCTCTTACTTCTTACGCTCACTCGAATAAATTTTTTTTAAATAAAGAAAATGAAAATAGAGAAAAAGAAAAATGAAGATTAAAATGAAAAAAGAGAAAATGGAGAAAAAGATGAAAAAATTTAAAATAAGAAACAAACAATAAATGGTTCCCCTATCCCCCTCCCCACTCATCCGACTCCTTCGCTCAGCCTCGGACGATGACAGCGGCAGGGAGTGGCACTCGAGAAGACGAACCGAAATCGATTAGTTGAACACCCATAAAGGTATTCCCTATCTCTTACCTGCCTACAATGACGTGGCTCCAGGCTTCTGATTCGTCTTTAGAAGAGTGGGCGGATGAGCGAGAAGGCGCGACGAGACTGAAATAGATTGGTTTTGGGGCGAGAAGACTACGAGACCCGGCCTAGCCCAGACCCGCACCCTCGCAGTAAGTCAGTGCGCAATAATAAGACAGCTGAAAAAAAGATTTAGTCTTCAATGAGTCGTCGGCCCATCTCGATCGTTACTGAAATGATTGGTTGAGAAGGGAAACAGGGCGACAAACCCGCGGTGCCACCGATCATCCGAGCAGCTCCAGAGCGCTTCTCGTAGCGTGGCCCACGTTCTCGCCACGTCCCTCAATTAAATAATGAATATATTAAACAAATTTGCAGAGAACAAATACGTTGCTATAATTATACAACCAATCAATCATTCAAAATCAAGCAACCCCTAAGAAGGGTGATCAGTCCTTCTTCTGGGTTACTATTTGGTAATTTGCTGCTGAACCAACCGAATAAAAACAGAGGACGAATTTGAGCAAATAAGAGAAAATACTTATCTGGGCAGATTGGAGTTGGATGAAGGAGGAAGGTGGGAAGCGAAGAACAGCTAGACGCTCCTCCTCGCGGCGTATCATGCAATTGAAACATGAATTTTTCCAGTGTGAGGACCAAAAATTAGAATGGTGGTTAAAACGCGTTCTCTGTAAGACTGCAGTGAAATGGGCATGAGCGTGTACAAAAATTTGAGAAACGTCGCCCAAGGCTCATACTTGGTGGGCATGACCCCTAGGGGTGGTACACCCTTCGTTTATAGTTTGGACCCAAACTATTGATCTTTGATCTTTGAACTCGCGATTTTCAAACTTTAGATTTGGGTATCGAAAAATAGCTCATTCGAAAGAGCGTGAAAAGTTATGTTTCCAGCTAGAAGGATTTTCAATTTGGTGCATTGGGTCAAAAGTTATGACACAAGGAATTCGATTTTTCGTCGAAATAAGTATTTCGGGTAATGGCTACCCACAATGATGTTATTTCTACATTCCTATTATTCAATATAATATGTAATAATCATTGGGGAAAAACATGAAAAACTTTGCGGGGAAGTTTTTCATGGTGATCGTACCGCACAGCGTGTCAGAGGGCCCAGATAATCCAATTATCGCGGCGGAGAGGGATGCGTGCGACTCTCCTCCCCTCCCTTTTATTTTCGCCCCTCCCCAACGCGCGGTCGGATATGAGGGAATGAGAGGGAGTGGATCGAAATCAATCGAATTTGTTTTACAAACCGAGTGAAACATACCAGAAGCATTTCGTGTATTATGTTATTCTGTGCGGTGTCACGTTTAGAGTACAAATCAAAGTTTTTCTAGGGACTGGGTTGAGATAGAAACATTCTGCCAACGCAGGTCTGTGGGTAATGCCTCTGTGGACCTTTACACCTGACGGAATTTTCAATTTTTGATTTTACTTGTCACAGCGCTTGAAAACGTGCAGTAAAACTTGAATTTACAGTGTAAATAGGCCATTTTTTTTGTACAAATCAAAGTTTTTCTGAGGACTGGGTTGAGATAGACACATTCTGCCAACGCAGGTCTGTGGGTCTGTGGACCTTTACACCTGACGGATTTTTCATTTTTTGATTTTCCTTGTCACAGCGCTTGAAAACGTGCGTTAATTCTCGAAAATCTCTCATTTTCCCTCACTCTCTCGCACCGCTTCGCGGCGCGCGAATCATGGGGAATGATCCGCCGCGATAATTGGATTATCTGGGCCCTCTGACACGCTGTGTACCGAGATCATCGATTAACCGTGGCCGACCTAGGGTATTTTGCACAACAGCGCCATTTCGAGCATTCAGAAGTCGATTTTTTGTTATTGCATAATCGTTTTAGCAACTTAAATTCACTCAATAAACCGTATGGAGTTATTATAATATATATATATCTTTTCAGGCGATGCAGAAACAAAAAAATTTCGATGGAAAATTTTGCCGGAATTTTTCATCCTGATTGAAGCTCATATACTGGGTGGACCGCGGTTTGTGAGATATCTCGGTAAAAAATCTCAAAAAAATGTAAGTTTATCCATTTTTCGTGCCGGATTTTTCTATGTGGGTCGCTACTTGCGCAAATGAGTTATTAAAAAGTTACATTTTCTAATTAATTAGTATTGGTCGTTCATAAAAAATTAAAAAATACTGGCGTGTCCGCCATCAAATTCTGGCCTAGGAGTCATTTTCCCGTAAATTTAGAGCAGTCAGATAAAACGCGTTTTAACATGGGGACACCATAAGTGGGTAGATCTCCCGAAACCATGCAGCAAAAGATGCAATAGGTATCGAACCCGCAACCTTCAAAATGCTAATCAAGCGCGCTACCGGATGCGCCAAGGGAAAGGAAGGAGCTCACTAACTGATGCACTACCCTGGACGAGGATTTTCCCATGTAAACGGATGTTTTCGGAAGGTCTCCCTTGTTAAAATTGATAAGGCGTGTAACAAACGGTATCTAAGTTAGCGGAGACTGGTGGCACCCTTCGATTAAGTCCAGTACAGGTACAGTACTCAGGAGACAAATGGTCTAGACGAAATTGATTGAGATGGACTCCCTCTCATTCTCACTCTCCTCGAGAACGGGGAATGGTCTACGGACAGTGTTCAATGAAAGAGCAGAGTCGAGAATTACACACTTTGCACCGAAACGACCATTCCCCATTCTCGAGGACAGCCTTCTCAATTTCGTCTAGACACTGTTTCGAAAACTATGCCAATTGCAAATCTACCGTAACTACCATAACCACCGTACCCGCAACCCGGGGATAATCAAAGTTTACCTCAAAGTGCATCCAGGGATCCCAGGAGATACTGGGGAGCGTACCTGGGTGATGGAGGAGGAGATGGAGGAGGAGATGGAGGAGGGGATGGAGGAGGGGATGGAGGAGAGGAGAAGATGGGAGAAAGGAGCGGGTGTGGAATGCGGAGGAACCGAGAGGGACGAGTTCTTATACTCGGAATGAGAAATGCAAAGTGAGATGATCCGAGGGAGAATAATGTAGAGAGAAGAGTGAATGCATAAAAACATAATAGGATGAAAAGGAATTAAGATGTAAATGGTTCCTATTGAATCGAGACAATGGTGCAAGGAAAGAAATTAATGAATTGTAATACTGTGATTCTGATTACTGTAGCGATGATCTTTGATTGAACATTTGCAAGTTACGTCAGTGGATGCTAAAATGTTGAGAATCAAGAAAAACTCACCGCGCCCTGCAGCATTCTAGAATATCCACCGTGCAAACGTGCACAAGCTGATAATCAGCTCGAAAGAAATCCGCATTGGCGAGAAATTAGAGAGATCATGAGAGAGATCATGAGAAACACTGTCGTTGTCCCCTCACCGCCTCTCTTTCTTCTATTTTTACTGGCAGGAGATGAATATATTAATAAGAAAGCATAAATCGATAACAGGACGACTACAGTTCACCGCCATGTCAATCTGGAAACACTGGAATCCCCCTACCATCGATTCCTCCAAGAACAACAACATCAAGGATCTCCCTTCTCCCATCAAACGAGAGAGTGTGCTCTCTGAACCATCCCTTCTACATAGACTCATGGAATACTTTGAAGGGCACTTTTTCACGGTGATCGTACCGAGATCATCGATCAACAATGGCCGACCTAGGGTATTTTGCACAATATCGCCATTTCGAACATTCAGAAGTCGATTTTTTCTTATGGCATTATCGTTTTTGCAACTTAAATTTACTTAATAAACTATATGGAGTTATTTTATGTATTTTCAGACGATTCTGTGACAAAAAAATGTCGTTGAAAATTTTGCCGGAATTTGCATAGCTCAAAAACAGCTCAAAAATATTTTCCCCAATTCGCTTTAAACTTCGCAAAAGTAAAGTTTCGGTCGAAGTAAGTTATTTTCCGCTGAAATATGCCAATTTAGAGCTGGAAGAGTCGACTTATCTATAAGCATTTGAAATTTTGAACTTCTGAAAAATGAATTTTCCGATTTTCATGAATTACCATGTCTTCCCCCATTCTACAATTTTGGTATGAACACAAAGAATATTATTTCCGATTTTCCGGGTATCTACATGCCAACATGCGATGACTGAGATGCGCATGTTAAAGACACATGAGACGAAGACAATCGAAAATAAACTTGATAAAATAACATATTTCTCAAGACATCTTCGAAAAAATGAATTTATGATAAAAGACTGGCTTCATTTTTAACATCTTAAATTTGTGTTTCTGTTTTCCACACACTTTCAAGTTCTCATTACAATGCATCGTTTTCCAGTTTTGCTTTACATACAAAGACATACAATATGTTCACAATTTACCTTCATCCTTGATAGTAAAGTTAGATGAGGCGAACTAAACCCCAATTATTTTCACTCTCAGTTGCCAGTTTTCCAACGTCTGAATATCAAAAATGTGAACATGAAACGAGTCGTTGCTCAATTCTCGGGACAATTCATCCCAAGATTGCTTGAAACGACCGAAGATTTTGAAGGGAAGAGATTCATTCTTATATTCACTGATCTCCAAATGAACTCCAGTTGAAATGACCACTTTGCATAACATTCCTGAGAACTTCATGTATGCATGTTTGGACACAAAATGAACTTACGTAAGTCAGTCTCATCCAACTCTAGGACACAAAGTGAAACATATCGCACATCATTCAATTGAATTAATTTCGTTATATTCTGCCTGTATGTTTATTGGTAAAAGGATAGCTGAACCGCTCGATTTCCAAACCTCATTTTCTTCGTAATCTTTTTTTCGAAAATCCACAAATCTTTGACAGTAACATCTCCTAGCGTTTCTCCGATAATGCCCAATGTTTCTTGATTGATGTGATAAAAAACCAAGCTATCGATACACGAGCACCTCGAGGCGATTTCGCTCAGTCGATCCAAGTTATCATTCACTTTTGGCCTGACGAACCGTCGGAGATGGAAAAGCTGTCCAGTGTTGTAGAAAATAACAAATGCCAGACTGATGTTTGGTAGTATGAAGAGAATGAGATCAAATAGATCGAATGTACGCTCATTTCGACACCCAACAAAAGAAGCAACGAGCAATACAATTACGGAAGCACTTAGAGACCACCATAAATCCTTGAACTGTAAATATCGAACGCGTATAGCTGGCGATTGAATTGTGAACTCCTGGAAAATTTGAATTTGTTTTTCGCTTTTGTTTGTTTGAAATCTTACTCTATTATCATAATTCACAGTTGCCCAACTTCGAAACATACTGAATCGCTTCAGCAAGTTATAAACCGTTCCAATCTTTACTGTAACATCATCCGGGGTCTTGAAATGATCAAATTGAAGTATAGAAATCGGTTGATGATTCCTTCGATCGGATATATATTCGAGAGCTTTCGCGTTCCATTTAGGCGAAATCTGGAAATCCCCCCATTGATTTTTAGGTTTTCCCTGATTCCCCACGTCTGTAAATACAATCACTTTATATTGGAGATATTCGAATGCCTAAAAACTAACCAATCTCAAATTATCAATCGGTAATCCGGCCAGTCTGATGATGATTCCGATGATATCAGGAGGAATATTGGAGAGGGCGAAAGATGAATTATCTATTGGCATCTCTAGTAATAAATCGTGTGAATAAGATATGGAACCTTAAAAGTTTTTTTTAAAGACGCTACTGTTACGCGTCCATTGAATAATACGGTAGGCCTTTCGGCCTTCTAATGCGATTACACGCATTCGGTAAAAAATAGAATTTGCCATTTTATCAATTATCTATTTGGATATTTATGATTATCGATTTGCTCGTTTTATTGTTCGATTATCGTATTTATCGATATGTATTGATGATATTGAAATGGCAAAGCACCAACTTTCTACACACAAATGGACGACGGCACGGAAAAGAACGATTGCAGATCAACAATGAAGGAGTTAATTAAAATGAGTGGATTCGGAAAGACCGCCGATCGTTCTACGCATGCAGAATGGATGATTTGGTTCCCTATCTTGATCGACACAGTTTGTCGATACATGCATTCTGATTGGTGACAGCCAGAGACTACGGTTGACTGAATTAAATGCGTCGAATTTTCGCGCGCAATTCATTGCCTTTATTCTCAATTGCCCACAGACACACCCATTTCAATGATTGAATTCGGCATTATTGATGGTGGTGTTCCAACCCTTGCCAATCTTCCCCATGACATCATCCGCCGTGTTCTCAGTGTTTCGGGACATCCAATGAAGCACCTCCGATTGGTAAGCCGAAACTTGATCTGATTCTTCTCTGATTCTTCTGAAATTATGAAACTTAGTAACAAATAAATTCCATCAGATCTCCCCCAGTTGGAATCGTATGGCTCTCGAGTATCTATCTGATCGACAGAATTTCCCCCCTCTGAATGCTCTTGAATTTCATTCGATCGATCCCAAAGGTTCTATGGGCATCAGGGTTCATGTTAAAGTGCAAGCGAAGATTTATATGCCGTATCTCAGCAAAGATGAAACCGAAAGGGTATTTCAAGGATGGGACCATCCTCTTTCTGAACAATATGTGAGACTTTCAAGCAATATTTTCATAATGTCTGATAGTTTTAGAATAAGTGTTTTTTAAATGATTCTTTCAGAACCTCAATATGGAATCTCCCGCATTGTACCTCCATTCTATGCAAGCAATGCAATCAGTTCTCGTCCTTTTAATAATTTTCATGGCGCTTCTACTTTTCCTTCTCAAAAGGAATTCGCATGCTATTATCCTGCTTTTACTGTTAATAGTCTATCTTGCATTTTTTTGGATTTTTACCAGGAGAGTCAACGAACACTCCCGAAGACTTAATCTGATTCTCTGTCAATGTTCTTCCATCGAACATTTGTGTTTGTTCTACCTCGAAAAGAAAACCACTAACGTCATTCGGAAGTTGCTCAAAGATATTCCCATCAAACACCTAAGCATTTCTAATAAGAACTTCGACGAAAAGATGAGGTTTGGGTGGAAGTGTTGTTGATAAGAGATTCCTTTTCAGGAAAATTATTCTCGAATTGGTTGGAACACACAAATTGAAATTGGTTAAAGTTTACACCAGAGCCTTTGATGAAGATAAATTGAGTGAGTCGTTTTTAGTAGGTAATTGATGTAGAAATACAAGCATATTAAGGAATGTTTCTAATAAATCTCGTTAGTGCGGGATGCAATCTGGAGGTTTGGGAGGATACAAATACCGCCGACCTCATCTACGGTCGTTCCAGAGAATTCTGGGATGGCATTGCACAAGAAATGATCGACCAACCATTTTCTCTTGAATTATTTGAGGATCAGAAACGTGGGAAATGGCACTTTCGAATGAAAACTGTTGCGAGATGAATTTCTGGTTAATCATTCCGTTTGTCCTGATTTGCTTCTTTTGCTATTTTTCTGATATTTTATGTTTGTATTCATTGACTATGGGCCAGTCATCGACCTTTATTGTTAACAAGATTCATAAACTTTCGACTCTCATTCTGAAGTCCCAGTTTCCGTATTTCCCATTCTCCAATACTTTGACAGTAAAAGATGAGTTGTTCATTCTTTGTTCCCAAATTTTCCAGTAATCGTGTGATTTTCCAAAAATCGTATTAGTCGCCGTTTCTTTTTGAAAGATCTCTACGCAGCGACCAGTTCGAGTGACTTGAGTGAAGAATTCCTCTGCAAATTGAGATGTTTGGCTGTTGCACGGAAAATATGATCTTACGCAGGTCATTGTCGTCGAAATTCGCAACATATATCAGTGCGTTCGCCTAAGAATCGCATAGTTCTTCAGGATTCCGGTACAGCTAAAAAAGAGGCCTCCCATATTTCACAGATTTTGATACCCCTAGCGGTCCTACATCGATTTCTGTTAATGCCATGATCCAGTCATGCTAATTTGTATAATTGCATGCACTCAAATTTCGACCATTTTCGAACCTTGAGTGTCATTTCTCAGTGAGGAGTCGTCCAAATCGCTTGAAAATTTTACTGGAAGTACATTTCCATGTCCCGCACCCGACTGTGATTTTTGTTTATGCAAATTCTAATTTTTAATTTTAGGTCATTTTTTCAAAAAATATTTTCTCGAAAACGAGGCCGAACACCTTGCTCAATTTTTGATATGTTGTGGTCCTTGGTTGTAGCTATCAAATGATTATATTGGTGTGGGCAATAAAAGGGAACCCACGTGGTGTTATCATCGAAAAACTGAAAGTAATTTTAGAGGGAATTCCCTCATTTTTGTCAGACGACGCGGCCCCGCGGCGACGAGTGCCTTGAAACATATTTCACTTTTGCCCGCGCTCGCCTCATTCGTGACCGCGCGACGGAGGGAATCGGTCAAAAATGAGGGAATTCCCTCTAAAATGATTTTCAGTTTTTCGATGATAACACCACGTGGGTTCCCTTTTATTGCCCACACCAATATAATCATTTGATAGCTACAACCAAGGACCACAACATATCAAAAATTGAGCGAGGTGTTCGGCCTCGTTTTCGAGAAATTATTTTTTGAAAAAATGACCTAAAATTAAAAATTAGAATTTGCATAAACAAAAATCACAGCCGGATGCGCCACATCGAAATGTACCTCCAGTTAAATTTTCAAGTGATTTGGAGCATTCCTCGCTGAGAAATTACACAAAAAGTTCGAAAATGGTCAAAATTTGAGTGCATGCCATTATGCAAATTGAGGTGACTGGATCATGGCATTAACAGAAATCGATGTAGGACCCCTAGGGGTATCAGAATCTGTGAAATATGGGATGCTTCATTTTTTGCTGTACCGTCCGGTGTGCGATTCTTAGGCGAACGCACTGATATGCCAACTACTCGGATGTTGTTAATTTTAACCATCTCAAGAAGCATCTTCCTGTAACGAATTGTTTATCAGAGATATTTCGGTTCACTAACCTCATCGTCCCATCGAATGTTTTGTCGGAGATTTGAAGAATACTGACAGGAGTAGTTCCGAGGACATTTCGAATGATCTTCAATGGTTTTTGATCGAGTTTCAGGATGTCCAGACAATAAATGGAAGAGCATCGAGAGACGATTTGTCTGAGTTGGAGAAGATTCACTGCAGGTGAGCAGTAGAGCCGGACAAAAGCCAGATAGCCGAGGCCGACGATAACCAGAAGTGAAAGCAGCATGATCATGAGGAAAAGGATAATTGACAACGAGTGAATTACTCTGTCGGGATGATTGTAGGAAATGTTGTATGAACCAAAGACTATCGCGAACAACGCAGATAGTACGGTCCATTGAATCTCTTCAAATCTCAAAATTCGAATACACAGTGGCGGAGATTCAAAATCGAAGTTCTGAAAAGTGCAGAATTTATTAAAATTTAAAAAAAATACTCGAATAATGCGATTACAAATATGTCGGAACGATCATTTAGAGTTGTCCAACCGCTGAATAGGTCACGAGAATGTTCTCTGTGATAAGGCAGGCGAGTCGCCGATGATAGTTTGACTTTGACGAATTCTGTTGTCTTGTGAACTCTGAATTGTAGTCGCTGTAAAGGTTGATGATATCTTCTCTCTGAGAGATACTCGAGAACCATCGCGTTCCATGTGGGAGAGATCTGAAATGTTACCACGAGGTTATCAATCCGACTACCTTTATAAAGCTGAAACAACAATCAAGTGAAACAAAACAAACCAGTCTCAAGTTGTCGATAGGCTGTTCACTCATTCTGATAACAATTCGAATGATATCAGTAGGGAGAGTGGCGAGATTGAGAGATGAACTATAGCTAACTACTGACATCTCTTAGAATTAGGGAGTTGCTCTCAGAAATGCCAAAGAAATGATTTCGATCTCACGAGCGTCCAATTCAAAATCACGCGCGAAAACATGAGATAGTTCGCTCTCAATATTTCGAGGAGATGGTAGCTTTCTCGCTTATTAGCTTCGCTGATAGTAAGCTGTTCCTAGGACCGAAATACAAAAATGGGCAGTGAAAAATTGGATTAGTATATTTAGGGGCCACAACGTTCATAGCCTATTTTACGCTATGATGTCAAAAATGTGCTCAAACTGTGCCTCAAGGACTTAATAGCCTCATACTTTTTAGCGTTTGTGAATATCTCATCTCTAACAAAAGTCATCTCTAACATCTGTCATCTAAAAGTCATCTCTAACATAGAGAATATCTCATCTCTAACTGGAGCATGCGGACGACGTAGCTCTCGTCGCCAAGTCACGCCCCGAACTGGAAAGGATGCTGAGAAAGTTGATCGAGGCATGCAGCCGAGTTGGGCTTGAAGTCAATGCTTCCAAGACCAATCTCCTCACCTCCTGCACCACTACGCGATCCTCAATGTTCATCGACAATCTGAAGTTTGAATTCGTGGAATCCGCAACCTATCTTGGAGGAAGAATCTCTCTCCCACCGGATCACACTGCCGAAATCGAACATCGGATCCGATTGGGATGGTTCGCGTGGACCAAGCTCTCTCACTTACTCACTTCCCGACTCCTCCCCATGAAGACCAGGAGAAGACTTTTCGAGAGCTGCATTACGTCCACCGTACTGTATGGATCAGAAGTATGGGCCTTGAGAGCAAGCGATAAGGAGAGACTGAGTGTCACCCAGAAGAAAATGGAAAGGAAGATGCTGGGAGTTGCCATGATAGACCGCTGGCGAAATGAAAGGATTCGGGACACTACAAAGCTACGAGACTGGATCCAGGAAGGATTGAAACGCAAAGCGCGCTGGGCCCTTAAGGTCAGGAGTATGAATCTGGAGCAATGGAGCCGCGCGAGCACAGTATGGACTAGGGCTGGTTTAACGGTAGCGGCATAACGGCTCCGCTACGGGAAGGGGGAGGTAGCGGCTCCGCTACCCCCCGCTACAAACAGATACGAGTCTAGGTCAGCGATAAACGCGCGCTACATCTCAATGGTTCGACTCCCGTTCGGAGCAGGGGTTTTGCTCCATTTTTCGCTGGTGATGGATCTGTTTGGGAGTGTTCTAGGAATGTCCTGTCGGAATTTCAGATGATTTGGATGTTTCAGATGACAGAGCTATTTCAGTTATGGGGGAAAATTGCGGTTTTTGTTAGTCCAAAGTGACCAATATCGAGAGGAGGCTAATTCCCCTTTATAGATAGAGCTCAGCTTTCTTCAGACGAAATGTAGAGCAGGATCTAATTAGCAAGCTATTACAAATGGGAGGTGGTGGAACAAAAATGCGCTGAATTATGCGTCTTCCCGTAAGGCACTATGGTGAAAAGGGAGACTCAAATCGTAGCGGGGGTAGCGGAGCCGCTACCCTCCTCCCTCTCTCGTAGCGGAGCCGCTACGTGACCCCTCTCGTAGCGGAGCCGTTAACCCCGTATTGCCAACTCTAGTATGGACGCCGTACTATGGAAAACGCCCCCGCGGGAAGCCTAGATCTCGCTGGAGAGATGACCTAAGACGAGCCATTGGCAATAACTGGTGGAATGCAACCTACCGCCCCCTCCTCATCTGAGCTTTAACGCCTGACATGATAAATTGATTGATTGATTGAACAAAAGTAATGCTCAGAAAACCACGCGCGCAAGGCACACCGGGCGAGAGGGGAAAGTGAGAGGGAGAGGGAAGGGGGCGGAGCCTCTCTCGCGTGTGTCTCTCTCGTCCCCCCCCGCCCTCTCGCTCCCCTCTCCCCGTATTTCAAGCACACCTCGGGGAGACATGATAAAAATCTGAAAAAATGTCAAAAATTCCAGAAATATTCCATATAGTCAGGAAATCTCTGGCCAAAAATTTTCGGATCCATTTTTGACCTACTTATTGAAGCTGCACACAGTTTGGCCTTTGATATTTCGGTAGGGGGTAGTAATAGCTATCCAACGCGCTTTTGGACTAGTGATTTGGTTTCGAATGAGCTTTGTGCGCCCTCGTCTCGTTTTTTGGCGAAATCATGTTAACACAAAGTGGGCGGAGCTTGTGGCCCCTAAGTATATTTGGCCAATTTTTCGAGTATGTTGCTGATAATGATGGTGATAATGCGCTTGAGATTCGGTGCATGAAATTATGTATTGAAGCTATCGAAATGGCAAAGCGAATGATCGATATGAGGCCGGTCGCCTAAGAATCAACCAAACGTGTGTAAGGGATGGAACACCAAAATTTTGAAAATGCGGCAAGAGAGGCTCTCGAGGGTACTGATCACCATGGGCAACTTCATTTTGCTCAAACTCGATCGGTGGGCCCATGCTGCAACCATGCTGCAAAGCACGAAATTTCGAGATCTCATCTTTGAGTCATCCAAATGTTTCGAAAATTTGAGCGGGTATGTAACCGAGCATGCTGCTTCCGATCATGATATTCTTGACCTTTTAAATTTCCTTGTTCGTCTTTAATAAAATCATTTTTGAGTACCAGGCCGAAGTGGAAGCTGATTTTATGACCATCAGTTGCGCCTGTTTCTCAGGATCATTTTTCGTATATTGGTTGTGGGTAAAAAAATAGTAATTTTTGAGATATCTTCCTGTTCGTGGACAATATTTCATCATTTTGCCGCTAAATTCGTGCCTTGAGTGAGGAATGAACTGAGTTTCATTCGTTATTTCGCCCTTATTAGGTGCGGCGCAGTGGAAAATGATGAAATATTGTCCACAAACAGGAAGATTTCTCAAAAATTACTATTTTTTTACCCACAACCAATATACGAAAAATGATCCTGAGAAACAGGCGCAACTGATGGTCATAAATTCAGCTTCCACTCCGGCCTGGTATTCAAAAATGATTTTATTAAAGACGAACAAGGAAATTTAAAAGGTCAAGAATATCATGATCGGAAGCAGCATGCTCGGTTACATACCCGCTCAAATTTTTGAAACATTTGGATGACTCAAAGATGAGATCTCGAAATTTCGTGCTTTGCAGCATGGTTGCAGCATGGACCCACCGATCGAGTTGGAGCAAAATGAAGTTGCCCATGGCGATCAGCACCCTCGAGAACCACTTTTCCCAAGTTTTCCAAAAATCAGTGCGCCAAGTCCTTATTGATTCTTAGGCAACCGGCCTCATATGATGACGGTGACCATCCGAACAGAATGGATCATGAATTAACGATGAAGAGATCATAAAATGAACCCTATACATGCTATTATTAAATGCCACGTGTTTATCATTTAAATAAAAAGCACAATAATACAATATAATAATTACATCGCAGTGATTCTCAATCTGTACAGCCAACTTTCGTTTTTCTGATAGTCAATTACAGTTACAACAAATGATAGTTTGTTCATTTCTACGACAAAGTCATCCCAGTATTTTTTGGGGCGACCAAATATCTTATTTGAGGAGGACTCTTTCTCCCAAATCTCCATGTAAGGACAACCGGCGCGAGTCATTTGAGTGAAGAAATCACCTGAATAATGCTCCCTATCATTTAGAAATGCATAAAAATAGTCAGAATGAACATACATGAATTAGAATCGTCGAATTTTGTGACGTAAACCATAATGAATCGAATACTATGTATTTGAATCATGTCTATCAAATTCTGCCTGGAATGAACTCGTTCCAAAAATGATTCTTTAATACGACGTACCGCATCTCCTTGTCAAACTTCTTATTCGCAACTTGTAGCTTTTTGACGGGAACATTTCCAATGAATATTCGAATAATGTCATCCCTTTCCTCATCAATGTGAAACAAGTTCAGACAATTAATGGACGAACAACGAGAGACAATTTGGTTGATTTGGTACAGATTTTTGTCTACTTCAGCGCCTCGGAAGAGATTTACGAAAGTCAGATAACCCATACCAAAGACAACTAAAAGTGCGAGCAATGCAACAAGTAAGTAGAACACGATAGGCAATACGTAGTCATCATACTCTGACTGATGGACTTTCATTAATGGATTCGTGTAAACAGCCATGATCATGGCCAATAGCGAACCGAATATTTCCCATTTATGTTCCTCAAAGCTAAGAATTCTTAAGCGCAGAGGAGGAGATTCGATATACAGGCACTGAAAAAATGAAGGAAATAAGTTTGAATCTCAAGAAAATCGAGAAAAAAACGAACAAATTCTTCAGCAGGATCATTCGGGATTGTCCAATTTCGAAATATATTATTCTTTAAATAGGGCATTGGAGACATTGCAGCAATATTAACTTTCACAAATTCAGTTGTCTGGGGAGGAATACATTGAAATTGAAGTATCTCCAAAGGTTGATGATTCTTTCGGTCCCAAACATTTTCGAGAACCAATGAGTTCCATGTAGGGGAGATCTGAAATGGCATCTCGAGAATAGCATTTTCTGATTCTATCTGTAGCTCTCACTCCAATCAAGTGAAACTTAACAAACCAGTCGAAGCTTGTCCATGGGTTGTTCACTCATTCTAATAACGATTCGAATGATATCAGGAGGGATATTGGCGAGATCAAAAGTACCATTACTAACATCCGACATATCTTTCAGAATACAGCAGTTGATCGAAATAAATTTTATCGGAGAAATGGTTTTGAATTCATAAGCGTCTAATTCAAAATCACGCGCGAGAATAGAGATTGTTCTTTCTAAATTTCGAGGAACATTGCATACACAGCCCATTTGCTCGCTTTCTTGCCTTTCCTTTGCTCCGTACGACCAGGGTTTATCAAATACGAACAGTTATACAATCGAGAAATAAAAAAATTGTCAAGCGCTGATTCTCAGTCTGAAAATCCAGTCCTCAAGAACTCGATCATCGAAAACTTCGACATAAAACGATTCGTTGCTAAATTTTCGGACCAAATCGCCCCAGAAATTCATCGGGCGCCCATATATTTTATTTGGTGCTGAAGAATGCGCATTCTCCCAGATCTCCAGCAGACCTCCCGCCAAAGCGACTTCGGTAAAGAAATTACCTGAAAATGTTCAAAATTTACAACGAAAACACAACAAATAATTATCTTACGTAAATCAGTCTCTTCGAATTTCGAGACGAAAATTGAGAAGGATCGCACATGATTCGTGTTCATGAAATCACTGATAATATTTCTGGAAGAGCTTGATTGATGTACTCGCATAATTGATAGACGAACCTAACATCTTCATTGAATGTCGTACAGGAGATGTACATCCAATTGACAGCGACATCTCCGAGTGTTTCTCTGATGACATCCGCCGTTTGCCTCTCAATTTGATCGAAAGCCAAACGATCGATATGTGAACAACGGGAAGCGATTAGATTCAATTGTCTCAGATTTTTTAAGATCCCGAAATTTGGTCTGATGAACACTCCGAGAAAGATTTGATGACTCATTCTCAGAGTAATCAGAAGTAGAAAAATGAAGACAAGGACTGCACGAATGACAGATAGGCAGATGGAGAGACATGAAGGATAGAAGGGCATTGTCATAGCCGATAAAACTCCAATAAATACTGCAATTATGCTCACAGGAACGTTCTCGAATAATAACGTTCTAATGCGTAGAGCTGGGGATTCGCAAACCACTTTCTGTAATGTTATTATCTCGAGTTAAACATGTCCATATTACAACTAATCTGGATATTTCTTACTTTAGACCCGTATTTGAGTATTTTCCATCCTGCTAAGATGATTCTTGACTTATCTATGAATATGTGCGGCAAACAAGCATTTGCTTTAATTTTAATTTTGACGATTCCAGGTGCTTCAGAATGACAAAATTCAAGTAGGTTCAGGGGTTGATGGTTTTTCCGATTCGATAAATGTTCGAGAACGATTACATTCCATGTAGGAGAAATCTGAAAACATCACAAGCTGTTCTACTAAATAGTAATAATAAGAACGTCAGCTTAACTGACCAATAGCATTTTGTCGATAGGTTGTTCACTCATTCTGGTAACAATTCTAATGATGTCAAGAGGGAGAGTGGCGAGATTGAGAGATGTGACATCGCTATGTTCTGTCATCTCAATAAGAAGTTAGAATGAAAGGTTAATCCATACAATTTATATTCATTCACACAGACTGAAAATATGCGTCTAATTCGAAAAGAACGCGCGAAATGAGACGATTTCAGAGTAGCTAGATATATACTTTCCGTCATTCAATGAATGTTGAAAGGAATTGGAAGATTTCTCGTTTTGAATTTATCGGATTCGCTGTAATTTGAGACTTTCTCTATTGTAAAGATGTGATGTATTGAGGAAACAATTTGTAGTAGAGCTTTAATGGTCTTTATCAGAAATCATTACAACAATGGAATACAAATATAATTATTTAGTTTTGATTTTTATTCTCAATAGCTAATTTTTAAGAACTGAATTTTCAAAAACTCGAACACGACACAAATCGTTGCTCAATTCTTGTGCCAAATCATCCCATAACTCTCTAGGCTTGCCAAATATTTTGTCGGGTGTTGAGGCTAATTTGTCCTCCCAGATTTCTAGATATACTCCAGCTTGAGTGACTTCTTTGAACAAGAAGCCTAATAAAATAAAATATGCGCGAGAATAATTTCAATTAACAATTGTAAAATGAAACCTACGCAAATCAGTTTCTTCTAGATTCTGAAGGTAGATTTTTATAATATTCTTTTGAATTAACTTTGCAATATTTTCCCTGAAACGGATTTGAAAAGCACAGCGTTCTGACCCCCTTTGTTCTCTCCAGAGAAGTGCAAAATTGAAATTTGAGACTCTCTCAAATTTTGAGAGCGAACTATCACTTTTTTCGCGCGTGATTTTGAATTAGACGCATATTCATTTCTCAATGCAAACTCATTCCGGTTTTCACTTACATTTTGAAAAAAATGTCAGTATGTAGTGATGAATCATCTCTGAATCTCGCCACTCTCCCTACAGATATCATCCGAATTGTTATAATTATCAGATTCGCTCATACTACGCAGTATGGTCTTATATTATGCGGTTTATCAAAAACGAACAGTTATATAATCGAGAAAAAGTGAAAAAAAATCAGGAGCTGATTCTCAGTCTGAACCTCAAGAACTCTATCGTCGAAATCTTCGACATAAAACGATTCGGTGCTAAATTCTCGGTAATCGCAGGTTCCTCTTCTGGTTGGGAGACGGCGTCGAATCAGGAGGATGGAGGGGCGGGAGAGGAAGTGAATGCAGAAGGAGAGGGAGGAGAGGAGGAGGAGGATGAGGATGAGGTGCGGGTTTCAGTAATCGTGATGTAGTCTGCATGCACGAATTTTGATTATCGATTTTTACATTAGGATGAGGATAAGGTATGGTAGAGAGATACGTTAGTAGGGGTGCAATAAAAAGTTCATAACGATAGAAGCGAAGCATCCATGTTTACTATTAATTTATTGGAATTGGATCTGATGGGATCGCCCTGGTCGGCCCGGATGCCACCAACAATGATGCCCATGTATGATGGTCGAAGTCGATCAATAGTTCCGTTAGGGTTACTGTAGCTGTATTCATACTGTAGCCTGATTGATTATCGATTTTTGCAGGATGATGAGGACGAGGAGGAGGATGAGCGCTCGGACATTTCCATCTTCATGGACGACGGATCGGGTACGGTATCTCAGATTCGGAAAAATCGATAATCCGCCAAACTACAGTATCCCCTAATTATCGATTTTCCGTTGCAGATGAAGAGGACGATCAGGACGACCCGGCGTTCAATCCGGACGTCGATGCGAGAGGAGGAACCTCCAACATCATCCTCAATCCCAATCTGAGAAGGAGGAGAGGCATGTAGAAGTACGGTAGCATACGGTAGTCTCCTATCGACAACTGACTCTATTACCGTATCCCCTTCCCAGCTAATAGATAGGATTCTGCAAGGTCTTTTCAATCGATTTCGTGTTGCTCATTCCAGTTTAATCATGTTGTTACGCAATGCAGTATTGATCGAATTCCCATGTTACAGTAGGCAGATGCGACTAGTCTCCTACAGTAGTTTCAGCTTATCGATTGCATTTTCTAGTTGAGTGTTTCTCTCGTTCGTTTCCCGTGCACATTGTTGCCTGTTCATTGCACAATTGTTTCACTTTTCTCAGATACAAGTTTCCGATTAACTCCTGTTGCATTGGCAATGCATTTATTCATACCACAATAAAACGCAGAGAAACTGCACGTGAAGTGCTAGCGGTTGAAACAACTCTCACAGAACGTGTACAATAGCCACAATACAATAAAGACGAGGAGGATCCCGGCCGCAACCGCGATTGCACACTGGCATTGCCAGCGACCGAAGAGGGGCATCGGTCGCGTTGCCATGCGAACCTGGTTGGTCATTGGGCCACGACGTCTGTTGACATCGCGCGAGAAGGGTCGAAGAGCGAAGATCTGCCGAAGGGACAGACCGGCCGCCAAGTTGGGAATGGGGGCGGGAGTGGGGGCTGCAGGTACACTCGCTCCAACGTGGCTGTAACGTCGCTGCGTTGCGACAGGCATCGGAACCTCCTCTTGCCGCGGCTACCGGAACCCGGCAATGGGATACGGTAGCTACACCGCTACCGTAACCCGGTAGCAGGATACGGTAGGTACACCGCTACCGTAACCCGGTAGCAGGATTCGGTAGCTCCACTGCTACCGTAACCGGTAGCAGAATACGGTAGCTACACCGTTACCGTTACTCGGTAATGGGATACGGTAGCTACACCGCTACTGTAACCGGTAGCTGGATTCGGTAGCTACACCGTTACCTTAACTCGGTAATGGGATACGGTAGCTACACCGCTACCGTAACCGGTAGCAGGATTCGGTAGCTCCACCGCTACCGTAACCCGGTAGCTACACCGCTACCGTAACCCGGTAGCTACACCGCTACCGTAACCCAGCCACCGGGTTACAGTATCGGGGGAGCTACCGTATCCCCTACCGTAACCCGGTAGCAGGATTCGGTAGCTCCACCGCTACCGTAACCCGGTAGCAGGATACGGTAGCTACACCGCTACCGTAACCGGTAGCAGGAACCCAGCCACCGCAAGCCAGCCACCGGGTTACAGTATCGGGGGAGCTACCGTATCACGATAGCGGTACTACCGTACTCTTGTCATACTAATATTTTCAATTTTCCACTCGACACAGGCGCATTCTACCCCTTCCTATATGCCTAACTGCTAGGTTGACACTAGTGCCAATCTACACTACCTTGTTTCATCCGCATCCTCAAATGTTGTCGACGAGTAGATCATCTGCACCCTTGAAGTAGACGAGTAGACGACATCTGCAATCCCGATCCAATCATCGCCGTACTGAGATGGCTACCGTAGTCTACCATACCTTCACTGCAGGCGCTTTTCTTCCTATTCTTCGTTGACGTTCCTGCCTGGAATCAGGAGAATGATCAACCGTTAACCACCGTACTCCGCCGACTACCGTACTCTACCGTACCATCACTGCGGCGTAGACTCTTCACAGCTTGTTGAAGCACATCATGGCGAGAAGGCTTCTGGAATCAGAAAGATGACCCTTCGTTAACTACCGTACTATGATAGCTACCGTACTCTACCATGGCTGCTGGCGTTGACTCCACCAAATCCTCGGGTTCGACTCGGGCTCGTCCCTCCACGCACACGCTCACGACGATGCAATGAAAATAAAGTAACCAGCTCTACTCTCCTCTCCATTGATAAAATATCTCGAGAGAAAAATGTCGGAAATTAAACTTCATTTTTTCAACGGGACACGAAAACGAAAAAAAGAGCAAAGATTCAGATTCAGGCACATATTCCGACATTTTTCCCGAAAAATATTTAATCAATGGAGAGGGAAAAGCAGGAGGAAAAATAATTTTTAAAAATAAGGCTCTCACTTTTACAAATCAGAAAAGAAAAAGCGGGAGAAGAATTAGGCTCTCACTTTCACCCCAAAAAAGACTCAATTTCAAACTCAATTTCACTCTCTTGCTCTTAACGTTCCACCTATCCCATTTTACATTCCTCACTCGCACTCACTCGAATAAATTTTTTTTTTAAATAAACAAACATTTTTTAAACACACACACATTTTTTAAAACATTTTTTTATTTTTTTTATTTTTATTTATTTATTTATATTTATTTTATTTATTTTTTTATTTTTATTTTTTATTTATTTTTATTTATTTTTTAAATTTTATAAATAAAAAAAAAGAAAATGAAGAAATTTTAATAAACAATTTTAAAATAAAAGAAAGGAAAAAAACAAATTCACAACACTCTCTCATTTTCATTTTTAAACACACACACACTTTTTAAAAACATTTTTATTTTTATTATTTTTATTTATTTATTTATATTTATTTTATTTATTTTTTTATTTTTATTTTTTATTTATTTTTATTTATTTTTTAAATTTTATAAATAAAAAAAAAGAAAATGAAGAAATTTTAATAAACAATTTTAAAATAAAAGAAAGGAAAAAAAACAAATTCACAACACTCTCTATTCGTTTTTACCACATTCTCACTTTTTTTACTAATCACTTTCTCATTTTCACATTTTCACCCCACTCTGCTCATTTTTTCACATTCTCTTACTTCTTACGCTCACTCGAATATTTTTTTTTAAATGAAGAAAATGAAAATAGAGAAAAAGAAAAATGAAGATTAAAATGAAAAAAGGGAAAATGGAGAAAAAGAGGAAAATATTTAAAATAAGAAACAAACAATAAATGGTTCCCCTATCCCCCTCCCCACTCATCCGTCTCCTTCGCACAGCCTCCGACGTCGACGGCGGCACCCTTGCCCTCGAGAAGACCAACCCAAATAGATTAGTTGAACACCCATCAAGGTATTCCCCATCTCTTACCTGCCTACCATTACGTGGCTCCACGCTTCTGATTCTTCTTTAGAAGAGTGGGGGCGGATGGGCGAGAAGGCGCGACGAGACTGAAATAGATTGGTTTTGGGGTGAGAAGTCTACGAGACCCGGCCTAGCCCAGACCCGCCCCCTCGCAGTTAGTCAGTGCGCAATAATAAGACAGCTGAAAAAAATGATTTAGTCTTCAATGAGTCGTCGGTCCTGCCTCATCTGGATCGTTACTGAAATGATTGGTTGAGAAGGGAAACAGGGCGACAAACCCGCGGTGCCTCCAATCATCCGAGCAGCTTCAGAGCGCTTCTCGTAGCGTCGCCCACGCTCTCGCATCGTCCCTCAATTAAATAATGAATATATCAAACAAATTTGCAGAGAACAAATACGTTGCTATAATTATACAACCAATCAATCATTCAAAATCAAGCAACCCATAAGAAGGGTGATCAGTCCTTCTTCTGGGTTACTATCGTCCAGAATACATATGCCGGAACGAATCCGGTATTGTACGGGATTGTACGGGATTTCTCCATACAACACCACGAGCGCTCCGAACACATATTTCAGTCTCCGGATTTTTGTTCCTGTGTTCGCCAGGTTGCAGTGCAACTTATCCAATAATTAAACAAATTAAAAGTTCAAAGATTACCGAGAAAAACGATAAATAAAAAGTCGCAGATT
>LS573749.1:55070-96503 GCA_900490775.1 Pristionchus maxplancki
TATTTTTTCACTCAAATCGATAGAAGAATGTAACCCAAAGAAAATAAGCACACATAGACCATGTTTCATTGCTTCTTTTAATGAGAAATTGCCCTGTGGAAACAATGTGGAAAAAATGTGGAAAAAAAGTGGAAAGAAGTGTTCCACTGTGGACCACTGTGGACCACCTTTCTTCAAAGTGGACTCGGATCACTGTATTGTATCACAACTCACACTCCCATATACAACATATTCGTCAGAATTAAATGTTCTCCATCCGCGGAATAAACCTCTAGAACCATCACTATTTTGGTAAGGTAGGGGTGACTTCGCTACTACTTTAATATTTACACATTTCTCTAAGCGCGTGATGTTAAGTCGTTCCAGTGGTTGATAATTCCTTCGATCAGAGAGATGCGCAATAACCATTGTGTTCCAAACAGGAGATATCTGGAATTTACGACCGTTAAGAAAACATTGATTGGATTTTCCTAAAATACGAACCAATCGAAGAGTATTCATAGGATGCCCACTAGAGTTCGAAATCCAGCACTACCCGACACTTCGGGTACCCGCGAGTGAAGAATGAGAGGGAGAGAAATCCGGGTCGACCCGCCAAAATCTCTCTATTACCCGACACCTGAGAGTTAAAAGTTCTAGTTTTTATTCGTATTCGATCAGTTCGCGATACATAAGCACGCAATTAGCATCGTGAGACAAGTCATTACCATCATTTCGTCCGATCGCCCTTCTAGCGAGTGGTCGCTTGCGCAATTCAAGTTGCCATTTACACTGTTTTCGGCTGTTTCACGAGGTATGTCACTGTATTCGAGACCTTATGAGCCGTAAAACGTTACAATTGGTAATCTCTTTCATTCCAAGTAGCTTAGGCCGGCCATTTCAACGTAGCAGAGCAAACAGAGCGCTTTCAGGCAATCGTTCAGAGATCAGAAAGAAACATCTCAATCGTTGTAAAATCAAGCTTCACAGTTGCTCATTCAAGTTTAAACTCTCAGGGGGTCATGTTTATTGATAGTAAACATATTTTCAATTCAAATTAGGTCAAATTCTTCACTTTTGACCTACCTCTGCCAAAAATAAAATCACAACATTTAGCTACGATTTCAGCATCAATGGAAAGAGAATCAAAAGTTATGTCAAGTGTCCAATTTTTGTTCAATTTACTGCTCATCTAGCAGAGATATGATTTAAAAAATTGCCAAGGTGTCGGGTAATTGAGCACTTTTCTCCAAAAGTGTCGGGTAATCCCATTCCTCACTTCTCGAGCGCGCGACCCGGCGCGGGTCGGAATTACCCGCCCCGTTTTACGAACTCTAATGCCCACTCATTCTCAGTATAATTCGAACGATATCGGGAGGAAGATTGGAAAGTGAGGAAACGGAGGCATCTCTAAC
Source organism: Pristionchus maxplancki (assembly GCA_900490775.1). Classification (NCBI taxonomy): domain Eukaryota; kingdom Metazoa; phylum Nematoda; class Chromadorea; order Rhabditida; family Neodiplogasteridae; genus Pristionchus; species Pristionchus maxplancki. The sequence goes on from LS573749.1 coordinate 56,465, forward strand.
GACGTACATCGCAAGCAAGGCCTTGAATGTGCTTTCGGGGTGGTTGAGCGTTTAGAAGGAACACAGTGTAAACTTGTTATAACGCGCGAAAAAGCGACGCTATGTTCATTCAAATTTTGAAGCAGCTGTAGTACAATCTCGAAACTGATTTCAAACTATTTATTGTCGAAACAAAACAGGGCCAGAAATACTCAACGAATTTGTCGCACGAATATCTCACAGTCATTCGTGTCCGAATTCCATTCAAAATGGGTGCAATTGTGGTCGTCGCAGAGACTGCCGCACTCCATTCCGAAGGTCGTGCGCTGACGGACGCTGCCGGTTACTGCGGGCATCTGAAGCTTGTACGACTTCAAAGTGAATCAGAATAGCAATTCATGCTGTACCGTGTTCTTGTGGAAAGAGATGCCGATTTCCCTATAGTTATTTTGTCAAATTTGGATGTTTAGATAGGATTCAGCGTCTAAATTTCCAGTGAGTTGAATATTTCAGATGCCTCACTCACAATGTTGGAGAAGTGTCGATACAGCACCGCTCCCCACAAGCAGACACACGTGTATACACTGGCATAGAAGAAGAGTCGAATGTAGTTGAGAGACATCGAGAGATGAGTGGGAAGGGGAACGACTCAAGAACGAACGACGAGTGCTTGCAAGGTGTAATGGATACGTCGGCTTAGTCGGAAACGTAGCAACGAAAGGATGAGAGGGAGGACGAATCTGTTCGCTCGAGCACTATTCTGCATTAGGGAGAAAATTTGAAAATCAATTCCCATTTCCTCACCCCCTGTGATCGATAAAGGATGTTGAACAAGTCAAATCTGAAGAGAGAAATATTTATTCCGACAATGGAGAGACACAAGTGTGATGGTGTGCTTTACTGCAATGGTAACATGCTAGACAGACGAGATCTATTTTTTCACACATTCTTCATAGAATCCTCGTGCCATGACCACGTTCATTCCACATTTAATGTCTGGGAAAAATTGCATTCTAGAGCAGAAATTCTTCACTTCAGAACGATCAGGGTTTGCTGAATTTCTTGTTTCGAACCTCGCATTTTTTCTTAATTGCACCCATTGAATTGGTCGTGAAAGCTGAGCTGGAATGGAATTTATATAATTATTTCACTAGCGTTACTAACCACTTGGATTTTCCGAAAAAATTGGTCGCTACGAATGAGCAAGCAAATACAAAAAGTGAGTGTTGAAATCGTGTAGAAATCTGAAAGAGTTCGCAACATTATGCAAGGCAGATGATAGGGAACGCATAGTGACTTTTCAACAACGCGAAATCCAGAGGCGACAAAGAAGAGTACAAGATGACTCTTTGAATCGCTGCATTTTATAGCGACCATGCGTGAGGGCAATCAAATCTGTACGAATACCTTTTAGAGGGCACTTTGCGAGGGAGAAGAGAGAAGCTATTTCAAGAAGATACCACTGATGCACGATTTCTATCAATGCATTCAAATCCATACTAGGGATGGCAAATGAAGAGAAAAGCGAAGAATGAAGAGGTCATTTTCCCCTCCCTCTCATTCTCTCTTCATGAAGAGTGACCGGGTCGGTCTGGCTCTGCACGCAGAGTGAGAAACTCTGCGTGCAGAGCAGTGAGTTGGTCAGGCGAGAATAGGCATAACTCGAGAGTGGATGAATATTTTCCCTTCAAATTTTGGCATGTGCATGAGAGGGGCATTATTCGCATATTAAAAGTGTGTGGTGGTACCTACCATACTCTGAAATGGGATGAACGGTACCTACCGTACCCAGAAATGGGAGGAAATGCATATATCATACGGTATGATTCATACCCAGAAGGCAAAGTAGCTTCCACAATCAAGAAGGGGGTAATATGGTACTACTGAAGTTTGAAGTGGGAAATACGGTAACAATCTTATCCAGAAATAGATACTTACCGTACACTGGCGGGATGGATTTTACCGTACCAAGTGGTGGGATGGCAATGGATCTTTAACACAACTCTGAGGATCTGTCGAATAAAATAAGTAGGATTAATAACCCGAAATCGATTGGGAGCTAGGACACAGTTAATTGGTGAGCGGATACAGAATTTCTTAGATTTAAGAGTTAGAATGCGTACGGTAAATCGGAGAGAGTAAAATCATGCGATCTATTCAAAAAGTCTTGATATGAGACCCTAGAAGTGCTCTAGTTGCATCCCAGACCCCTGTTCTCTGTTACTGTGAAGAAATCCGCTCGAAAACGCTCATTATTGAGTCTACTCTGCACGCAGAGTCCCCTCACTCTGCGTGCAGAGCGGCCGCATCGCTCGTCTCTTCGTGAAGAATGACGCCGGTTCGCGCGCCTTTGTGACGGAGAATGAAGAAACAAATCTCACTCTTCACTTGCCATCCCTAATCCATACTGTATGAAAGCGCCTTTTATAAAATTTCGTACAATGGCAAAGACCAGATGATTCGTGTCTTACTGCTAGAGTAGTAATACAGTACGAGACATTTTTGACATTTCGAAAGATGTTTATCGTGGTGGAAATTTGAATTGGACATGTAGAACAAGATTGATCACATATACAAATAATTCCCTACTCATCATGATAAATGATTTGATGGGTAACGAGTTCACTGTGAATCGTGAACGCTTCGCCACAATCACATTTGTATGGTTTGCTTATTTTGTGCACATTGCGAAGATGCTTATTGAGGGTGTGTCTCTGAGGGAAGCTCTTGCCGCACTCCCCGCACTCATGTGTATTTTCTCCAGTCTTATCCGCTTCGTGCTCCTCCTTTCTGTGCTGCACCAGTTCGGTGCGCAGTGCGAACTCCTCTCCGCAATGGCACGTGTAGGGATTGGTGCCGTGCGCGGTGCGCAGGTGATGGTTGAGGATGAAGCTGGTCGAGAACGTTTCGAGGCACTTGGCGCAGGTGAAGGGACGCTCTCCTGAAGTGAATTCGTTTTCGAGTCTAATTATGTCATTGTGCTCATGGAGCTGCCTGCAGGAGTCCAAGAGAGAGAAACCGAGGTAAATGTACCTTTATGATCAAGCAAATGCGCGGCCAAACATCTGCAGACTGTGTCACACTGTCGGCATTGCAGAGGATTTTCCTCTTCGACATTCTCCTTTGTTCCGATCGGGCAGGGCATGCTTAGCTTCCTCTTCTTCTCTGCTTCAACTCCGGTAGTACGAGGACGCTTACGCTGAAGACAAATGAGCTCACGCATTTATTTCTTGTCTATTTTACAATCTTGGTTACTTATCTCACCTGAACAGGTTCTTCGGAAGGATCAGTCAATTGAGATTCTTCCACCCTCGTAGTAGGAGTCACTGTCGCTTTGAATATTTCAGCCAATCTACGTTCAAGAGAGGGTGAGCACTGTAAAAAAAATGTTGGGTTTAGATATTTTTTTCAATCATTCTCAATACCTTATCAAGATCATCGGATATGCTAGCCATGTTTTCGTGAGCTGGTTCGTCCATCTCATCCTCCGTACCTACTGGTCCGTTGTCTGAAGTTTCGGCCGGCTCGACCCTGGGTGCATCCATGGCCGCCCCTTCATCCCGATCGCCATCGTTGCTCTCTACGATTGAATCAAATTCGGACTGCAATGTAATGTTATTTATTTATTTTTATTGTATTTTTCATTGTAATTTACCTGCGAGCCCTCCTCTTCCCTTTCCTCTGCTCCTCCACTAAGTGCCATGAGCAGAGCACAGAGCGATAGAGTGACGCCGTAGTGGAGCGAGCGCGGATGGTCATTCCTGAGACAAAATGAGAATTTTCGTATTTAATAATCTTTCAAAAAATCCTGTCAACTCACTGGACTGTGTCGCTCTTCATTGCACTCGAGCATTCGATTGACAGCGCTTTTAGCTTGAGTTGGAGCGTCTGAATTGATTTTGTATTTCTTGGAATTTGTATTGACACATTTGAAAATCACTACTATTAACCTCCGAATGCAGTCCGCTAACAAGGGCCGTCTGCATGGCCTCAAGCGAATTCACGACGATATGCCCAAGTTTGTCCGAACGAGAGAGAAGGAAGGCCTGAATGATGGGATCTTATTGATTGACCCGGAAAAGCGATGGACTATGGCATTTAGACAACATCTGACTCACTTGATTCCTCCATTTGTCGATTTCGTCCAACGGAAGCTGCTGAATATCTGTCATCGCTGAAAATAAATCAAAAATGGTTGGAAAAACTAGAATGGAATTATGAATTCACAGCAATAAAAAGTGATGATAGTGTCAATAGTGATCCCCGGGAAAAGAACAATGACAAATCGACGCATACTTTGTATTTTGAATCGCGTCTCTTCGGCAAAGACCACCAAGGGGCAAACTCTTAGGCGTCTTATTCAAATCGACTCCTCCTCTCCATCTGTCAGCGACAATGTTTACAACGACTAGGGTTATGCCCTCAAGTGCGACAACTACGTACTAATAATTGTCATAAATTATGTTTCTAATTGAATATTGATACATTAAAAAATGGAAAATAATAGAAACATCATGCAAATAATAGAAACAGAAACACTTTGTTAAATGTTCAACACGATAAAAAAATTCTGAATGTAAATTCTGTGCTCTAAAAATCAAAACCAGCAGTTGTTGAAACGAAATTGGCAGGTGCGGTGAACAGTAGGCCAACGGAAAACCAAAGGCTGAAATCATGAAATGAGCTCAACTGAACTCAGCCCACGCGTTATCGACGCAATAATCGCCTTTCATCATATCGCAGGTTTGTTTTATTTATTTATTTTGATATTCGTATCCATAAAATTCAATTTAGGAATCCTCTTCTTCTCAATTAATGTAGTCGTTTGCTTTCTCATCATTTTTGCGCACGACGTTAAAGGGAAGGTGTATCGCAAGTATCTTCTCGTGCTTCAGGTGAGCGGTGCAATTGCTCAACTCATCTATCGCAACATCAGATTTCATCTTTGCTAATGGACGTGCTCTGTAATGCGTACACTCCTATTTTCTTGGTGAACTGCCGTCTGGTGTTCTCGGATTCGATGGTCGCGCAGTACATGGACATGTTCGCTTTTGCGGTAGCCTGTCGAACTGCGCCAAGCATCCTCAGAATGAGTCTCAGGCTATTGAAATCGGGCTGTTCATCACTGTCTCCATGGCGTACTTTGCATGCGTTTACTATCGACGAAGTGTGCGTCTTGTTTTCTCTTCCTTTCTCTTCACTCGTTCAGGTTGTACTGCCTCCGGCCACTCGCTTCAGCTATCACGGTTGGCGTCGAGCCCTGCTCTTTCTCTCCCTGGAAGCCATGCCGCTCGGTCTATCAGCGGCCGCCTTCGTTGTGATGCGGAGCGATCGCGTGATTGGCGAGGTAACGGCACATATTTGAGAACCCCCCCCCCCTTCTAATCATCCATCTCAGGCCGTGCCTCCACTGATTCAGTGGGCAACGCACAAGACGTCGTACATGGTTGTGGGCGCGTCAGACGCGCTACTTTCGGTGATCGGACGTGAGCACGTTTGGCGCTTTTTTTAAGCAGTAAAGGCGCGGATTGAGCAAACGTCTGAATCCGTTTCAGTCTAAGGAATGCACATTTTAAATAGTTTCATTCAGTCACAGTGGTTTGTTACCTTTCTGTGTCCGCTGCGACAGGATTGATGATTGCGCAAGTGCTGTATGTGCTGAACAACGGCATTAATGTCATTAGTCCGGCGACTAAACGGTTATTCAAACCTACCATATAAAAATCGCATGATATAAGACAAGTGCATCTAAAAAAAGTACCATTTTTATTGAAAATTCAAGGAAATCATTAAAAATGGCTTCACTCTCATCTTGATGGGGAGTTCTGCCAAAAAGTACATGTAAATGCCAGCATGCCAAAACTGATGTAAGCATCTCTTTTCTACGTTGAGTTTATGCAAATTCTACTATCTGCCATTTTTTGCACCTTGACAAATGGCAGATCTAACCATTTTCGACTGTTTCGAAATTGGCAGATCCAACCATTTTCGACTGTGTTGAAAATGGCAGATGAACCGATCCCGAAACAAAAGAGCAATGAAGGCTGTAGGAGTCGAACCCACGGCCAACTGAACTGTTGGCGAACGCTCTAACCACTAGGCCAAGCGATCCTTCTCGCCCATCCGTTCATTCGTCTATATAACCACAAAAGGAAGCGGCTGTAGTCCAGCCTGACCGCTTCCTTCGAGGTTATTACGACGAATGGGGGGATACTAGAGAGCGAGGGCTTGGCCTAGTGGTTAGAGTGCTCGCCAACAGTTCAGTTGGCCGTGGGTTCGACTCCTACAGCCTCCATTGCTCTTTTGTTTCGGGAACGGTTCATCTGCCATTTTCAACACAGTCGAAAATGGTTGGATCTGCCAATTTCGAAACAGTCGGAAATGGTTTGTTCTGCCATTTGTAAAGGTGCAAAAAATGGCAGATTAATAAATTATCTCCCAGTGAATAAATTACGAATACAGAGAGATCCGCGTTCATTTTGGACTGCAATTGGAACTCTATGAAGTAGACTAATAGATTATAAATGGAATGCATCATCGGAAAATGGATATCTATGTTTTTAATAGACAGGAGATGACAGATTTCTAAATTTTAAAATAATGGTACTTTTTTTAGATGCACTTGTCTTATATTGCAGATATCAAAGGCGTGCTGTGGTCTCGCTGACGTTCCAGGCATTCAGCGGTAGTTGTTCTTGTGTTTAATCAAATACATTTGAGGGAATCGTACCCAGCATCGTTTACCTGATTCCTGTGATCATCACTGTCATCCTTGTCGTGAAAACGCAGTCGGTGGAGTTGGAGCAGGCTGCTCGAGATCAAACGAGTGAGGAAAAGGCCCGAAATGCATCAAGAAATGGAAAACCTTTTCTTGCAGTCTCAACGATATCGTCGCTCTGTTTGAGCGTCATCAGCATGCACACTGCCGTTCTCTCACTCACGATACTTTGCTGCTCACCATCCTCTCGGAAGACTATTCAGCAATTTATTCCGAATTTGATGCACCGAATAGGCAGCTGCTTTTAACGTTCCAATATTGCCCATCGAAAATCCGTTGTTGTGTTTTCTCATTGTAATTAACGAAATACTAAATAGGATCCTCTGCGTGGTGAGTAGCTGTCCGATTCCTCGATACTACCCCGTTTTGTACATTTTTTTCCTGTAATTTTCACTTAGGAAATTCGTTTCTTGTAAACATATTTTTGGAAAATACTTTCTACAATGTTCCTCGCTGTAAAGGTGGTTCCATAAACACATTACAAAATAAAATTTCTAAAAAATATTTCTCAAAAACGAATTTTCCAAAAAAAATTACAAAACGGAGTAGTACCGATTCCTCTATCAGACAAATCGAAGTCTTTCATGAGCACATCTCCGATACGAACAGAGAATGTGCTCTGGGGATGGTAAACATTTCAACAGTAAACTTGCAGGACGAGAGGCGATTCACTGATAAAGTATGAGTGCCTAGTCGTCGTGTCCCATCCACACCGTACCAACATCGGGACTTGCCTATCGTCAAAGGCATGATCCTAACACAAACTCTAATGAGATTATGATTTTTCCATTTACTAATCTATTCAAGTTTTAACCCAACCTTTCCCGTTGGTCCACTAACCACCACCGATTGCATCAACTCAAGAGTGTCCATTAGAAGATGACCGAGTTTATCGGAGAAAGAGAAGATACGGGTTTGGAAGACGGGACTTATTCATTGAACTGTTGCGTAATTCTGTGGATTTTGCTCTTCGATCTACCTTAGTTCTCCAGTATTCGATTTCGTCGGTTTTGATTTTCTATTCAGCTCAGCGTCCTATTTTTAAACGATTAGATGAGATAGGATGAGAGAGGTGAGAGTTATGAAACACTTCCATAGGGTAATATCACATCTAGGGGGTACGTTTAACCAGCGTAGAGAAGGGAAAGGAAGAGTGAAAGGAAGACTCGCCGCTTCGCGCGGCGAGGAATGAGAGGGAAAGGAAGAGGAGAGGGAGGGATTAACTCTTGTGCAAGAGTTTGCACTCTTGCGCAAGAGTGAGTTGGGAAAACGGGTCTTTGCAGCTGTTTTTGACCGGATTTTGTGCGGTTTAGTTTAGAAAAGGCTTAACCATCATCGTGAAGACCATCCTAACCACTTACCGTTGTGTTTTGAATAGGTTTTGGTTTCGCTTAGTTTTTGGGTTTTGGAGTTCGAAAAACCGGATTGGACTGATTGCTGGACTCAATAATTCACACAAAAGTTGGATGGCCGACTCTGGTATTTGAAATAGTGCCATAGACGAAAAAGATCATCAAAACTTCATCGATAAACGCGGACGCAAAGATCGTTTCTCATGGAAGACGATTTCTCCGTGGAGGAAACGCCTAGTGATCAACATGAAAAAGATGCATCTTGGTGAGCTCTACAAACTTTACCTTGAGTGCTAGCGTTTCCTCCGCTGAGGAATTAGCCTGATTCAGAAATGTATCGCAAATAGGCCTAGCTTGATTATTTTTATTGCTATCATGTTCTGTCTTGCACCATCGGAAAGAGCAGTCTTAGAGCTACAACTTTTGTCTTTGCAGCTAAGCGCTAAAACCAACGAGAAATGCACCCTCTCTCATTCTCTGAGGAAACCTCTCTACTCTTGTGCAAGACCGTTCACTCTTGCACAAGAGTTAATCCCTCCCTCTCACTCTTGCACAAGAGCGCGGCTCAATTTGCATCAATTCGCCCCTCTTCCCTCTTCCTTTCCCATCTCTAAACCAGCGTGAAAACTTGTGATGATCCATAAAATCTCTGCTGATCGTATTTTGTCTGCCTTTCAATTTCATTCCCCACTCTCTGACTCGAATAAACGAGTGATCAACAAGGGACGCATGTTTACCTCTCACAATCACGCGCGACGCTCCGCCCCTCCCCCCTCTCCTCTCCCTCCTGTTTCTATCCCGACCCGACCAGCGCGCACTCTGCCTACAAGGGACGCCATTTCGTGTGCAACTGTGGAGATGCGAGAGTTTCGGCTCTCGTAATCATTATAATGGCCTCTTGCATGGTAGTTACACACGGTAACACATTGCCTGCCCGCCCATCTCGAGATGGCGCCCGGTGGCCTCCGCCCGGTACTGCTCTGTGCTCCCCAGTGCCCCCGTGGTCAGGCCTAGCCCTTTTGCTAAGACCACCCCCGTCAGGGCGTGGCAGCACGAACCACTTTAACTCATCACGTAACTTGTTAAGATTGCATGGAGACTCGTTTGTTTCTTTCGTTTGTTGAACGACATCTCATCGATTTAGTATACCTTTCATTTATCCCGACGGTGCAACGAAAAATAAACGCGAATCTTCCTCGCACGGCACAATAAACTATACAACAGAGTGTGAGATCAGTGGGTTGTTTTGATTGATGTTTTCGCAGGCCAGAGAAACAATAATAAAATAATAAGTACAATACATCGGGAGGGATAATAAGCATCATGTGCAGTAGTGATGATTGGATTGGAACCTGACTGATCAGCCTTTACATTGGAGTGGATGGATGACAGGACGGGGAGAGGAGGGGAGGGACCAGAGGCTGAGGATAGACGGAACCAGGTTGCACAGACCGGAACCATGACCCGGACTAGAGTAACATGTTGGTGTGGCTTCGGCTACATGTGGAATACGAAGGGGGAGGTGCGCTTATTATAATTTTTCTTTTCGAAATACAATAAAAATCCAACACTATCATCATCGGTAGAGGGAAAGGCGAGCAACCCGTTGCGTGTGTGTGGAGGAGACAGGAAGGGTCGGTGCGTGATGCGAGGCGACGTTTGGGAAACGTCGCCACCACCACGCACCATCGGGCTACACAATAATCGCCTACTATGCGGAGAGGGCTCTGGCATCATACTCTGTGGGTGCTATACAATAGGGGCTATCCGAATAGAATCTGTGGGCTGATGCTTTGCACTAAATGAACAAGGAAAAACGAATGGCTTGCGGTTGAAATGTGCGGGATAAATACAGTAGTAATTGACGGCTAGGAGGGGAGAATGGGGATTAGGAATGTACAGAGCGAATATGGAAAGTGGGCGGAGCTTATTAGAGTGGGCGGAGCCACGGGGGGCGGTGCTTAGTAGTTCTCTACCAGTCCAGAGTGGAAGTCGGAGATGTTGCCGGAGTCGCCCGTTTCGAGCTCGTCACCTTTCGCCTGCAAAATTGAGATTTAGAGGAGTGTGCTTGAAAGGGGGGCGGAGCTTAAAAAGGGGCGGAGCTCACCTTCGCCCTGAGGGCCTGTTCTATCCGCTGGGGCGGCAATCGACCGCTCAGGTCCTCTGTCCGCTCGCCTTCCGACGACGTCTGCAGAGGGGCGATCTTTAGTGAATCACGCTCATGGTTATGCACACAAGTGGTGTGCCGGTACATTGCCGGACAAGAATCCTAATAAATAGGAATCAGTGAAATTCCTTTTTTTTTATCCAGTTGTCCGAAAAAATACAGGAACGCCGTGTGCCCATTAGAGAAAATGACTGTTTCATCGGCTTTTATTATCGCCGGTTATGTTGTGATTTCAATTAAGCGGAGATTTATGCCGAAACAAACAAAAACGTACCTCATCTCTGCCACTGTCATCGGACACTTCCGTGCCTCTCCTCTTTCCCTCCATCCGACTCATCTCAATGGCCTCGACACCTCCCTCTTCATCGTGTAGATGAGAACCAGAGTGGTACGCCGAGTCCTCCACCACATCTGCAAATGTAATCAATTTTGAGACTGGCGACCTTTAGTAAATCGCACCACCCGAGCACACCACTCACCTTCCTCGCCCTTCGCGGGCACAGCATGTGATGTGGAGGCTTGCTGCTCCTCCTCCTCTTCTTCTTCTTCTTCCTCCTCCTCAGGGTCTACAGTAACCTGAGGTGGTGCGTCGCGCACCAAGCCCGAGTCGACGGTAGCCGGCTTGAGGCCACTCGCCGGCTCCGGCTCTGCCCCTTCCTCCGTGATGAAGGAGGACTCGGCGATGCCGGAGTCGAGTGGAGGAATGAGGATGGGTTCCTGAAAATGGGGTGATTAGGAACAGTTATTCACTCTGATAAATCGTTCGATACGCACGTGAAATGCTAAAGAAAATGTGCGAGTTCCGTCTAATGAATTGAATAAATGTCCTTGAAGTCGCAGCTGACCTCCTTTGGCTGCACCAGCAGCGCAGCCCTGGCCGGGCTGCCGACAGCCGGCGGCGTGGCGATCGCAGCCTCCGACCATCCGATAGGACGCACGGGCACGCGACGATGCGAGTTCTCGAACCTGCAATTGATTGTTATAGAAAATCGTAGGCTGAAACCTAGCCGAGAAGGGAACAATTATCTTACCACTCAGGGTCGGCATCGATCGCATTCTGCATCCTCGTGATGCAGTTGCGCAGTTTGTCCAGTGCAGGGTCGTAGCCGCCCGCGCCGCCCACCATCAGTCTGCAAGGGGTAGAGATAAGTTAGTTAGGGTGGCAGTCTCACAGAGTCCACATCGCACTAGTTAGTAAACGGTACTCCTTTGCGATTGTGACTCATTTTGACTAAATTCCTGTTATGAGCTCTCTAATCTTATCTATTTTCTCTAAGTAACGGGGCACGGCTTTGAAGCCAAAAGATTTACCTAGGATCATTTCTTGCATCGTTCGCTCCATTTACTATTTTAAGTCATCAAACCATCTCAAGGATGCATCGATGCTAAATGTAAGGTAGCTCTCACCTCGGATCATTCCTCGCGCTGCTCTCCGTCAGGGCGGACAGTAGGAGAGGGAGATTCTCGGGGACGGAGTACTGGAGGAGAGGCGAGAGGGAGAAGAGAGTGCAGGAGGAGGGAGTGTACGAGAAGCGAAGGGAGATCACACGGGCGTGTCTGGAATGGGATCGTTGACTAATTAATGTAAATAGTTAATTAATCAAAGAACAAATTAATGAATGACTGATGGAGATTGATTAGGATGTTTTTTTCGTGGACCCCCTAGATCCATTGAACTGCCTTCACTCACTCATAAATACGTAGCTGTGATGAAACCTATTCGAAAATGTCCCGGAACCCTATTTTTTAGTATCGGAAAAATAAAAAATAATGGAAACTCACTGCAACGCCATGTCGATCTGTGCCTCGAAGAGTCTATCGAGGGGAGAGGGCGCGAGTATTCGCTCCAATCGATGATTCGCTCGCGACTGCAGACGACAGTACGCGCCCAGCGAGTTCACGACCAGCACCTGAGGAGAGTAATGGTAATAGTCGTTTATCAGTAAAGTGAAGATCAGAGAGTGCTTGGTTTCATTTCACTACTCTCAAACTCCAGATATGTTTCACGGTCGGTTCATTGCCCCGATGGAACCAATAATCTAATTCTGTCAGGAAACGCCATCTCAAAGTTAAAACCAGATGATTTTGAGTGCAGGAATATAAATCTCGTCCACTAATAGTTCAATCTATTCATAGTAACTCAAATTAGTTCACCTTGTCCACCCTCAGCACTGCGTTGTTGATGTAGTCGTGCAGATTCGACTCGATCTCGTCCTGCTCCCACCGATCGATCTGAATATTGGGAGTTAAAGTTGAAAACTGGAATTCCGTATTCCCAGTGTCCAAGGGGATTGGAAGGAATAGCGCACTTCACGTGCAAGGATTGCACAACATCCTAGACAGGTATTTTAGGCCGAAGTTAGGAAAGGTGCGGAGCCTAGACTCACATGGACTTTGATGTTGAATGAGTCCCGCAGGAACTCTGCCAGGGCTAAGACAGTCGCCTCGTGCGCCGTCGAGTCGTGCGCGTAGACGATGAGCACGGACCAGGAGGAATCTGGAAGAGATTCTATATTTTATCGATGTTTGTCGATGATAAAAGAGAGAGTGGACCAAAGAGAGGTGACTCATATTTGTTCTAACATTAGAGTTGGATCAGGAAGAGTCTTCAGGATAATATTTTTCTACCTTTTCCTTTTTTCTAACCAAGCAGATGAGACGTAATCGAAAAAAATTTGATTTTTTAGAACAACCAAACATTGATAGAGGAACTTTCTCTCCCATTAAACGAACAACGTGAAACACATTTGGTGAACAAGTTCTACACTTTGAAACATTTCGAATTTTAAATAAACGAAAGTAACTCACTGCACGAGACCACAGGATGCCTCGGGTCGATCAGGAACTCCGTCTGCGTGTCAGTCACGAAGCGAGTGCGCACCAACTGAGATGTTATTGTTGTTGTTGTCGTTGTTGTTATTATTGTTGTTGTTGTTATTGAGTGTAAAATCGCCCACCTTTCCCCTCGACTGGAACTTGAGATAGAGGTAGCGTAGCATGCAGAAAATGATGGTGAAAAGAGCGACGACGAGGAGAAGAACGCCGAGGATGGTGAGGACCGAGTGGGACGAGTCGGCTTCCTGCAATTTCAACCAAGTTAGACATCATTTTCACATTAATTCGGGAGTAGTATCTGTAGAGAACGTTTCGATCTTCATTTTACACGCTCTCTCACCGGTCAGAGAGGCGAGAGAGTGTGTAAAATTAAGAGACGATTGCCCGTATTTCGAAATTCCTGACCTTGGCGATGCTTGGCTGCTGCGTGGTCGCAGCGGCGGTGGGCAGCGGAGGGGCTGCAATGGCATATTTAGATCAAATGTTCTTCGCTGCGCTGCAGAATCACTGAAATCCACTGACCCGTCAGTCTGATCTTCTTCCAATCTGCGGCAATGCAGCTGCACACGCCGTGCGGGTCGGACGCGTCGTCGATCGGACAGAGACATCTTAATTTTTAATTATTTATATTATTTACAACTATTCCAAACCTTCCTCGAATAACAAAGAAAAATCGAGCTTCATGTATGTTTCACTAGCCATTCTTTACGTGCTTTGGCAATACACTGCGCTCAATTAGAAGGGGTTTCTCAGTAATCCCCGTCATATTTTTGAATAGGAACTGCACTCACTTTCCGGTTGAGCTGGCCTCCACGGGCAGCACGGAGGGAATGTAGTCCGTGTCGTACTGAAAGGGGATAAATTTATCGATTGAACTCGAAAATAGACTCAAATTCTCTGGTTTCTATCAGACAATGTCGATGATCACGACTGATAAGAGAAAAAACAAAAAATTATTACCTCGAGATCGGTGAAATTGTGCTCGCCAATGTAGACGATCACTCCGTTCTCGTGCGATTCCTTCAGGTCCTACAAATTATTTATTATATCTATTTTATTTTTGGTTGTTTTTGGTTTTTGTTTTTGTATACCATCGCTTTTACTAATCGAACTTCTCTTCGAAATCCAAGTGATTAAGCAGATGTGAAACGTATTCGAATCCGCATTCTTGGATAATAAAAGTAAATACCTTAGCCTCCACAATATGCGCGTGCAGCAACTCCATGCCCTCCGTGTTGAGCAACCGAACCTGAAATTAATTATTGTTATTGTTATTGTTATTGTGTTATTGTTATTGTTTTTGTTTTCATTTTGATTGTTATTTTTGCCACTGTTTTGTTCCCATTCCGCCCTCTTCTCGTTCTGTTTTTTTGGTTGTTTAGTCTCTGCTCCCATCCCCTTTCGCCCTCTCGCAATGCTGAAATACGATCGTCGCTTCTACGCATTCTGAAAGTCAAACACACGAGTCAGTGAAAAGAGAAAACACGAGACCGCTCTCTTCCGACATTGATGTTTCATGCCTTTTAGGCCCAATTTAGACTATGGCGTAGCCATGCACCCAATTGTACGCTAGTACCCGAGAAGTAAGGGTTCAGAGGGTCCACCCTGTCATCCCCAGCCCTTTACTCTAACGTTACTGAGCCAATTCAATTGCGCTGACAGCAGGAGAGAAATAAAGAGAAGGGAGGGTGTGAGATAGCCTCGTGGACTAACCACGCAACAAGTCAAAGCTCGTGTGCGCTCACGATTGAATTATTCACTCCGATTCGGCCGTAGAAACGTGCGCTCGGATAAGTTTCAGAGGCTAGAGCCACTTTATTCTAGGAATTGGAAGCAAGAAAATTATAAATGCACGCAATCCCTCTTGACCGCATCGAAACCTCTTCTCAATTCTCCAATCATCCGAAATAGGCGCGCCTACGCTTTTGCGGCTTCTTCGATTCAAGTAAGATTCGCAAGAATTCGTCTCTTCATTTTGCAAGCTCTCTCACCGGTTGGAGAGGCGAGAGAGCGTGCAGAATGAAGAGAGTCAAGCCATCCCTAGTTTCAAGGGAACTGGCCATACTTTCTCTAGCGGCAAAGCGGAACGAGGAAGTAAAAGGCGATAGCCGGAATTGAGAGTGCGCAGCGAATGGGAACGCGCCAAATTCTGCGAAGCTCAATCAAAAGGGCGGCTATCGAGTTCCTCGAAGCAGAAAGTACTGTACTGCTCTAATAGACGAGCTCTAAGTATTGTAAAGTACGGTATTGATACTGCTCTAAACCTAATTGACTATCTGCGGCATAGTTAGGCAGGAGTAGTAGGTCACTAAGTAACTCACACTACGAAGACTACTGGTACCGCTCTACGCCCAATTACGGTACGTTTGATGGGTCGTTCGGTAGGTCACAACTAATATCTGACCTCATACTGCTCGAAGCAGTACTGCTTGGGTGCCGCGACGAACTGCACATTGATCGTTCTGCTCATCGTGTTCAAGAAGATCCGACGGAAGGACGCCGTCCACTTGGCGGCTGCCTTCGAGGCTGAAAGGAGTTGTTGTTGTTATTATTATTATTGTTTTTGTTTTCACTTGCTAAAAATAAGAAGTACCTGGTCCCTCGCACTGGTTGGTGTCGTTGCTGGCGCGACCTGCAATTGGCATTTATATTTTCAAGTATTTTCCCTGAATTTGTGCGAAAACAGGGGAACGGCTAGAGTACAGTAAAAAGTTCCGCGTTCACAGTGCGCAGACTATAAAAGGGGGAAAAGGGGAGAAAAACAGCGCCTAAGCGCCAGAGATTGAGTTATTTCTGTGTTGGAGCTCTGACTAATATGCGGAAGCATCGAGTCAAACCCGGCGCGCCTAGAGCGCAGGCAAAATCCAAATAAATCCAAATCGTACCGGGATCCTTCATCATCGTCACTCTCTTCTGGGTCATCGGTGCGTGATTGACAGACCGAGGGAGAGATCGAACTCTGATGGAGTAGTTGGAGGAGAAGGAGAAGAGGGAGGTCGTGGCGAAGTGGAAGCGGGGCTGCAATCGAGAGATTACGTTGGGATTTGCAGCACTCCTTCACATTCCCGGGAATCGACTATTACTGCCATAACCATTCCATACAACCAATTCTGCGAAAATGCATTTTATGTGAGTGGTTATTGAAACTCATTCAATTTTCACCCGGTTCATCGTCATTTTATCGAGGTCGAAAGAAACAACAGGGTGTCATACAAAAATAGAACATAGAAACCAATTGTCCGAGGTGAATGCAGTGCCCCAGGATCAGGATAGGAATAGATTTTGAACCAGCCGGTCCCTCTACATTATGATCTGCCGTCTTTAGCCTCCTTCAGTATTCATATGGCCTGAATGCACCCGAGCCGAATTGAAGAAACATCGAGTCCGTTTCAACGAATGCTCATTTTAGAGTCAGCGTGTGCGTGCAATAGACCCTATTCAGCCCTAGCATATGAAATACGCCGTCTTCCCATTTCGCACACTCTCTCGCCGGTCAGAGCAGCGAGAGCGCGTATAAAATGAGGAGACGGCCGTATTTCGAGGTCCTATTCAGTAGACCGGTGAAATACGAGCCGTCATCCCTCATTCTCCGAATGTTCTGCTCGATTAAAGCAGAGACCCCTCTAAACTATTCTGTTTCCGAAAGAACAAAAGGCAGTATGTTTACGACAAGTTGAAAACAAGGAACTTGAGTCTGGATCTGGCACGAGTTCCTCATACGTAGCCTCGTGTTTTTGATAATCGGGAAGCAATTAAGGCTAACTCGAGCTTAACCTATGGTTTCAATTTTCGGGGACTCGTATTTTAGTAATTCAGGTGAAACTAAGAAAACATATAGAACTCACCACCCATGGATCGCTGCCGCTGTTCTCGGAGACTTTCAGCAGATAGCAGAAGGGATCTCTATTGGGTTCGTCGGGAACGACCTCCAGAAGGAAAGCACGCAGACGAAGGGAGTCGTCTGAAATTATTGACGATAAGTTGATCGTTGACGCTTCTATTTTCTACAGCACCAACTCATAGTCCATTCAGCCACATTCTAGTTATTCCTGCTGTAAATCTCTGCAATTTCAACATGCAAGCAAAAGCCGAAGACGGAGTCATGCAATAATAATCAAGCAGCTGGCTTTGATATCAGAATCGCAGAATCGAGGTTTTTCGCTGGACAAATCTGCAGGAACACGGGACTGTGTTTTCTACTGGTTGAACAAAAACAATAACAATAACAATATTTAAAAAAAACATACTCGACATGGGCATCTGCCAGGAGATGTCCACGTGCAGTTGGTGCTCGTGACCCTGCAAGGGATGGAGATGATCTTTGATCGTTGTTTTTTTTAATTCAAATAAACTTCCTGGCGAAATCGACGGTGAACCTAGCATCGCCTATTGAAGATTTCGTGAAACACAAACGCAATTTCAGATTCACCATTGATACAGCGTTGTCGAAAAACAGTTCCAGTGTAAACTTGAACAATGTACAAATCTCCCAGCGTTCGATTCTCAATTGTGAAAATATTCGAACTCACATGACTATTGGCCTTCGTATAACTCTCAATCCGCAGATCGTGCACTTCCGGCGGTTCCTCGCCCTTCTTCACTTGCGGAACAGCATGGACATCGTCGCAGAGGGCTGCAATTAATTATATTAATAATTTACTTATTTTTAAATTGAGGTTAGTGATTGTGATACGATTCAGTTATGCTTCAGCGACTCCATCTGTCAGGGAATTTTCTTTTTTTTTGTTCTTCATAGAGATGTCAATCGATTGCCAACGAATGACACTAGTGATTGCAATTAGATAGACGCCGTCACCGTTGAATCACTCCACTTCGAGAGCTACTTTCGCCCTACTATTTCGGGAAGCCCTTTTCAGACGATTGCTGCTGCACTCTAAACGCTGACGTCATCTTATGTAGACGTCTAAGACGACTCTAAGACGGCGTCTGCGTCGAGAATCTCGTGTCACCCCGTCAACCCGCTTCGACGGAGTCTTCTCAGAGACTCACTCGCTACACGTATTCACCTCTCTCTCGCGGCGCCGGCTTTATTGCCTTAATTAAAGCGAGAGCTTTTCACTCGCGTGAGGGGAGATTGAAGTTGCGACTAGCTAGCAGCAAAGAGCAACGATAGTTTATGCATGCGCTTCCCAGAGGAATGAACGCTCTCTCGATTCCGCACGCTCTCTCGTCGATCAGATGACGTTAGAGTGCAAGGAGAATGGGGAGAGTTCAGGGCCGAGCCGCAAAGTGCAATTGCATTCGTGCGCGTCGCAGCCTCCACTCGCTAATTTGATAAACGGGGTTTCTCTTTCTCCCCTCCCCTCCTTTTCTTTCTTCTTTCTTTATTCCCACATTGAAGCGACCGAAAATGTGAGTGTGCATGAAACGATTTTGGTATAGGGAATCGGGCAAATGAATTTGTATTTTTGAAAGGTAGGGAAGTGCTCGGATTCTGATATCTCTAGTTCGATCACTAGTCTTTACTTCCTTGTAGACAGTTGGCCGCTTCAATGGGCTCAGGCAGGATCAGACTACGATTCGGAAGCCCCAGAATGATTTCGAACCCAAGCAGTGAACATGATCTATTGAATGCCATAGCGGGGTGCATCTCAACTAGACTTCCTCGTTCGTGCTTCAAGGATATGATTTCACACGAACGTCCCGATTCACTCCATCTTCCTCGAAATCGCGGGGGAGTGTATTCAGGCGAGATGAGGCCCCGAGTCATTATAGCCTGCGCATTATTCATGGCCAGGACCGGCGACTCTAGGCCAACACTAGGCTGTAGGCTGAACTTCGATCACTTAGGGTTGGTTTGATGAGGCTCTCCTCTAGTGTGGAACTGGCTAACCATGAACACTAAGTGACCTCGAACATCCAAAAAAAGTGTGTCAAAATGTCAGAGGCATCTCGTGCCTACGGCTTGGCAGAAACCACTCTAGGCTGAGCTTCGATCCCTTAGCGGTGGGCTCCCCTTGTTTCCCTCCACAAAAGGACCTTGAAAAGCACACGCACGCCGAACGTAAACCGAAATTGGTTGGGCACTTTTTGTCCGTTCCCTCGATAGATCGTAACAGGAAATAGTCGTAGAACGCGAGCGAAAAAAGTCAGTTATCGATAGAATCGTTCGTAAATCGAAAAAGTCAATTTCTAATTGGATGTGTGTGCAGCTCACCTTCGTGTACGGTACACTTGACGTGGTCGTTGTGCGGGTCGGCGCAGTCGGGTGCGAACAGCGGTGCGTCTGACGTCGACGACTTTTCCAACTCGTCGGCCAGTGAGGAATTGTCGAGCGGGGCGAGCGAGGCCGGCGCGGCCAGCAAACAGAGCAGAATCCAGGCTACTTCGCGCATCTTTTTAGTAGGTCATTCCTGGAATATGGGAATCGATAAACATGTTGACGCGGAGTACGGAAAACCACAGCCACGCGCAATCGATAAGTCTCCCTCTCTCGAGAGAGGGTTTCAAGTGGTTCGAGAAAAGAGAGAGGAGGGAGAAAAACGGACGAGAGCTAGAGCGCACTTAGCCTCCCTCTCTCCGACCTTTAGAGGTTGTGAAGGAGAGTTGAGGGAGGCAAGGGGATATAATCAAGTTGAGTGCTCTGCAGCAAAGCACGGTATGGTTTGCCTCTCTCAATTCTCAATGATTTCTCGCTTCGTAGATAGGAAAAATCACGTGAAAAGCGGAAAGTGCTGTATGCAGTCGAACGAAGGATCGATAGATTGAAAGAAGAGGCTAATTGAAAGAGGAGTAGATGATATCACAAAGGAGGAGGGAGATGGGGAGGAGGAGATAAAGCGATCGAGTAGAGAAGGGTGAACTCTCTCTCTCTCCCTCCCAATCCTTCCCTTGCTTCACACCAACAACAGCTGTTGCAAGGGGAGAGGACTCTGTCCTACGCACACAAGGGCACACATTGGACACTAATCGCTTATTGGGATTGGATGCGGGGGAATGATCATCTCAAGGATTGTTGTTATGCCGATTTGGATACGATAAAAGTGGTGGAGGCGGAGGAATAAAGCGATGGATTTACTCTTGCATCAAAGATGGCACTTGGATGATACTAACCGCCTACATGATTCAATCTATGGGCATCGTTGCATGTAAATGGATGCAGGAATGACAGTAGGATGGCAGTAAAACTGGGTACATCTACACCCTTTAGATACAGAATCAGTCGAGACCATACGAACGATAGAACGGGCGCAGTATCCCCTCGATAGCTACAATAATATTGTAATAACAATGATCAGGCAATCGCGGAAGAAGGAGGAAAACCGCTGCTGCTCCTGTTCAAACATCCCTCACGGGAGACAATGGATGTAGGGGGGAGATAAAGGCAGTGATCGAGTCACTCGCGTGATCCAATAGATGGAGAGAAGGTAGAATATAAAAGGGGACTACGCAGAGAGAAGACGCAATGCATAAATCACTGCCACATAAAGCAGTCCCCATGAAAATATGTGCATTGCACGGCACAAAAATGTCAACGTAAGGCGATGATTTTTGTTGTCGCGTAGAAGCGACCAGACGGTATAATTATGGCAGGGGAATAGGCTATTTTTGCGCTTCTCGAGCAAATGCCGAGAAGGACTCGTGAGCTAAAGGCCACGAATCAGCACATCAAAGGCATCACTCCGACCAATGTTGCGATGAATGAAGGTTAAATGAGTGATGAAACCAACGAGAACAAGTACATACGTGCGCCTATTCTGATGATTCTCATGATGCTACAGGCCACTGAATCAGTGCATCTCGCGAGATTTTCGGCCAGAGATCTTCATCAAATAATAGATGCAATGCACTCGTGATCTAAGGTCTCGTCATCAAAATAGTAGGGGCTCCTCGTTTCCCCGAGCATGAAAATAAGGCGATGGAGCGCCGCAAAACAGCCCGTTTCCCAAGCTCGAATTCTGCACGTTCGCAGGCCCGCAATTGGCCCATATCCGGTCCATTTCGTAGGGTATTGGGTGACATATCTAATGGACCCAGGGGCAATTATGGTTCAGAATAACAACGAAACAGAGGGAACGAGCGCCAAACATCGCTGCGCATCGTTGGGAAATCGGTGTGGGAATGTGAAAGGGGATAAGAAAGGGCGAATGGGTCCTAGAAAGAAGAGGAGAAGATCTCAGAGACCTAGTGGGATTCTAGCCAGAGGAGAGAAGAGAAAGCCTTGAAATCGATGGGCTCTAGGGCGAGAGATAGAGGGGGGGGGGTAAGGGGGGAGGGGAGGACTAAGAGAAAGCCTGCTGCGGCCCCAGTAAATGGCCAGCCGCACTCTCAGAGTATCGAGGGCGAGGGGCAGAGGACTTTCTATGTTTAGCGGAGACCGGAGAATAGCAGCAAGAACGCGGCTTGAAATAGCCGTCAATTAGGAGAGAGGGGGAGACTGGGCAGGTGTAAATAATCATGTGAGACGGCTCGTTCTTTCGAAATTCGCAGAACGCCCCGGGCTTACTTTAGACAAACAAGCTGATTAGTAGACGTCGTCTTTTCACTAATTAATCCGATTGCGAAATTTACTTTCTGATCATTCAGAGACGGGCTTATTTTAGGAAAAAAGCTGATTAGTATATGCGGTCTTTTCACAAATTAATCTCATTGAGAAATTCATTTCTCTGAACAAGATGGAGACTATAAATCCTGGCTTGGTTTGTTCATCATCTAACAGCTACAATTGGCTACAGGCTACGAAGATTGGTAACAAGATGTAGTCGTGCTATTAGTCTCGCTGATCTCATTATGATACTGCAGGTGTCGAAAGACCACATCGGCAAAAGATAATCTTTTTTTGCCTATTGCGTGTACTAGCTCGCGATGTCTGATTCGCGAGAGATTTCATCAAATGGGGAGTGTCTCTGCCTCCATTTGCAACCGACTACGGCTCTGCACGAAATGCTCAGGTGAATCAAGATCACGCGTGTGCTTTTCGGGCCTAAATGAGCGCCTGCGAGCGACCGGAACGACCATGTCTAAGAGGATTTGAGTGCAGTCGTTTGCTTCGGACGTGCGTACTAGTGTGCAGAAGAAATAGGCTGCTCGGCCTATGTTTAGCATCTAAATTGGTGTCGAGATGGAGTTGCAATTATAGTGCCCAAGGACTCTGCAAGTCATTATTGCGGGCAAATATTGATCACAACCCGACCTTGCTAGTACAATATTTTTCGAATATTGGAGTGGCTTGAAAATCCTTCATTTCGTATTCAGTGTCTCTGGAGGATCAACGAGAGAATCAGTGATCATAAATCGAAATAACTCGGTCAACGACAACAAGAATCTCAATGAGTGGGTGCGCCTAGACTCTCCAGTGGCTGTCTCGAGTTCTAATCTGATCGTCGCACGTGTTTCCCGGGGAGACCACGAATAAGGAAGTTGACTGGGGCGTTTGACGTTCTCAAGGTGAGAGCCAAAATGAAGACGCGGGCGGAAATAGCTGGGTGCGACTAGACGTGCGGCGGCAGTGGTGTAACAATCGGAACGCAAAATAAATTGGAACGGCGAACGGAGTATCGCGTGTCGCCCGTGTATTGTTGTCGGATGCGGTGTCCGATCGAAGAGCGAGATACTAAATAAAAGGGGGTGGCGAGGCTAGAAGAAGGTGACTAGTATTACGAGAGTGCATGCCAAAGAACAACAGGGATGCATCGGGGTCAAATAATAAGATGCGCCCGAAGATGTCTGCTTTTAGTGCTCCGAGGTGAGAAGAAGGGTCAAGTAATAAGCATGATTCGTGCATGTCTGAGGTGAGAATTCTGGAGTGAGAGTTGTGCTCCAAAGAAGGGTCAAGTAATAAGTATGAGGCGTCTGAATGTCTGAGGTGCTCGGAGTTGTGAAGCGCAGAGGTGTCAAAGGGGTTGCGCTACTGAATGTCTGAGTAAGATGACGTAAGAGTCGGTGCGAGACCATGAATGACCGATGCGGCTCGTCCACGAATTGGTCATCGAGTCTGCGGCTACAGGACACGACGCGATACTAGAGCACGACTACTACGGAGTTCAACCTAAGGTGGGTGCTAGACGGGCGTCTGAAGCCAGAAGAGATGCCCCCACTCCTCTCACGCGGGGTCGAGAGAGAGGAGGAGGAGAGAGGGGATGAATGATCAATGTCTGCGAACTTGAGCACAACAAACTACTCGAGAACGCCTCGTGATAGTGATGATAAGATAAATCTATTTTCGAAAATGGTTCTAGAAGGCTAGAATGATTCTCATCGGTCAGATGGTATAAAATTTTGTGCGCTGTCGCATTGATTGTAGAAGCCACCTTTTTATAGCTTTTCGTAAATGCGCCCTACTCTCTCCCAACGCTCAGAAAATGTAGCCAAAGTGCGACTAGAATGGGCTTCTATGCGCTCAACCGCGTCGACGATTCATTCCCAGAAAAGCGAGCAACGCTCTCGAAAATTTCCCAGAAACTGCCGCTCGCTCGCTCTAAACATAGTGCAGTCAGTCAGTCACAAAGGCAACCGCCCCAGAAACTGCCGTCTCTCCTTTTCGAATGATCCCTAGTGGGTCAGAGGAGATGAGGGAGTGGGCGAGGAGGAGAGGGGCTGTCTGAAAGAGACGCCCAGCCCCCCTCCCTTCTCTCCCTAGTCATCGGCGCCGGAATCTCCCCTCTGGGCCCCTGGGGCCCTTTGAAACACTTGCTCTATGGCACGTATGCTCGCATCATTGCTCTTCTTACTCAAACATTTTCGAATAATCTGACACTGGACTCTTTTCTGCTAATCTCGATATCCGATTATCATGAGAGGATGCTCGCTACCGTAATCGCAGGCTACAGTAGTCAACCGTACTCCGGTTCCAGAAGGCTCGCTACAGTAATCTACCGTACCCCCAGTTCCAGAATCCGGACCTCTCTTTCTCTGTCTTCAGAAATTCTCTGACGTCCACAAAAACGAAGAGAAAGACGAGACGACGAAAAGAAAATGCAAAGAGGAGAAAAAGGAGGAGGAGGAGGGAGAAAATCAATGGAATAGGAGACGGAGAACGCGTGGTCGCCCCTTCTCCCCCCTCTCAGCAGCGAGAGAGGGGAGGAGGACTGTCCTGGATGGATACGGTTCTCACTTGCAAGTAGTGCTCTCTCTCGAAGACGACGGTACGAGATGAAGAGTTATCGTGTGCTCTCTGGTCACTTGCGGTGAGAGAGAAGAAGCGGATTTTGGCATCCCTGATGAGGAGACTACTTAGGATTGAAGAATCTTCCTTCCACGTGCTCTCTCGCTAGAGATGAGGAGACCCGTATTAGGAACTTTGCTAGCCAGTAAGCAAGAGTTACAGAGCGGTGGGACTAGAGCAGAGCCGAACGGCGGGCAGTAAAGTCACCGTCGCTCCTCTATTGCCGCCATCTCTCCCCTCAAATTTTACCGGTTTGCGGCCCGGCCGGCTGACTATTTAACTCTCCCCTCTTCTCATCTTCCCTTTTTCGCTGGCGCTTGCCCCACCCAAGATTGGCTGAAGAAGAAGTGGGGGTGGACGAAATGGTGACGATCGTTCAAGGTGACAAAGATCGGCACTCGATTACGGTAGCACACAATCGGGGAATCGTGAATTGACTTTCGACCCGGAAAGAAGGGTCGTGAGGCACGGGACTTCTCTTACACTGCTGCTGGTCAGTTGAAGCACGAGTGAACGGGAAGTGATGGGTCAGGAGGAGAGAGAGGGGAAGAAGGAGTCTAGTTGAAACAAGTAGCCATCGCTCAGACTCCAATGTCCATTCGCCAGAAAGTCTACTCTTTCAAAGCCCCGCAATATTCTCTGAAAGCTTCGTGCGGGGGCCAATGGTCCGCGTCTCTTCATCCCACATGCTGCCTCGCTTAGGCATTCGAGAGCAGTGAGAGCCCCGGGGCCAAAGTCCTCCCTGGGCCTGACGAACGAAAGAGGACTCTCGAATTTCCACTTTCCCCTATGCGCTGAAGACCAAAGAACGGAAAAGTTCGGGAGGAATGAGGGAGAGGACTCGCGTTAAATGAGCTCGCGTCTCTGTCGTAAACGACGGCAAAGAACGAGCTGCTCTGACTGGCGAGAGAGCAGGTGAAAGTGAGAGAGTACGACATCGGGAATCAAAGCACACGTGTTTGTTGTGACGGCGAGAGGTAGAGGCAACAATGATTCGGCTGATTCAGAGAGGAGAGAAGTGTACGCCCAATTAGAATTCGGGATAGTCTAAACAGCGGTTTCGTTCTTAGATTGATTGCTCGATGGATTGGATGTACAACGAAAACAGTTATTTGTCTGCGCCTAATCGCAAGGTACACAAGTCTGATGAGAAAACAGTAGGGTACTCTGATGGATTAATTGCGAAATTCAAAATGAGAAGAACAGAGGGTTTTGAGTACCAGATAGCACTAGAAAAGCAGCTCTAATCAGGTGGATGATGTGAATCGAGATGCGAAAACGATGGACTGGGGGTTGTTTTCGGCAATGATGAAACACGACCGCCGCTGCACATGACGCAGGTTCTTTTAGGCGAAAACATCCAAGAAGCCCGCAAATGGAGAAAATAAAACATGGGCAAGGAGGGTTTGTGAGTCCCGAGAAAATGGGGAGGAAAACGTTGAAACCCGAGAGGTTGTGGCGAATTGTTAATGGTCTTTACGGGGGTCAGAGAGGGCGAGAGAGCGGGGGAAATGGAGAGAGTCGAGAGGAAAAGGGAGACGAAGGTAGAAAGAGGCAGCGGCAAACAGGCATGACGAGGCAGAGGGAGGTGGAGCCAAGCCGCCCCGTAGAAGACAATAACAAGTGCTTACGCTGAGAGGGGGAGAGAGCAGGGGAGAGGAGGAGAGGGCAGACAGCGAGAGGGATTGAACGTGAAAAAGAGATGGAGGTCAAAACAAGAGGAGATAATGTGAAACGAAGAGATATTAGAGTCAGTAAAACTCCAGGAAAGGCACCACTAACGACCCTAATGAGCTGGAGTATTGCCTGAAGAGCTTTGGTCAGGCTCCAGATTTCATGTGCTCTCTACCAAGATAGACATAGAGATAACTGCTCTTCAACGCCTGATTAACACTCGGATTCAGAAGGCGGCGTGATCTTAGACGTCCAGTCAAGTGTGCTTCTGAATTCAGCTGCCTGTCTGATTTACTGAACCAAAAAGTGGTTCGGATACGAAGAATTGAGCACGTTTTCAGGTGATTTCGACGCATGCAATCAGGTGAGAATGATACGAAGCAGCACGATTTTGAGCTCCAAACAAGCTAAAGATCCGCGCACACTCTGCAAGATGCTGATACAATACGCGCCAACAACAAACAACGGCTACGGTTATTGGCGCGATCTCTGATACAGCTGTTGTGACACAAGGATCGCCGTCTGTTTTTGCCAGGATTATTCTAATCAGTGATTACATTTCGCACGCCACCGAAAGTCTACGCCCCCGACGATAA
This sequence comes from Pristionchus maxplancki, assembly GCA_900490775.1. Lineage (NCBI taxonomy): Eukaryota > Metazoa > Nematoda > Chromadorea > Rhabditida > Neodiplogasteridae > Pristionchus > Pristionchus maxplancki. The sequence goes on from LS573749.1 coordinate 82,971, forward strand.
AATGAGCAGGAGCTCGTGGCGGGACCCGGAAACTTTCTTTCCTCAGCCCAATTCTGCTGATTGCAGGTTATTTCAGCTTCTCAGCTGATTCACGGTCTCTCCATTCCGCGGGCTCTCTCGCTCCGTCTAACCGGCGAGAGAGCGAGTGAAATGAGCAGAGCGACCATCCTCGAAAGGATTACAGATTCGCGTTCACGGCTTCAGATGATATGCGAGAGAGAGAGGGAGAGATTAGCTTATTTACCAGCACCGGCGGTTGTAGGATTTCTCAGAGAACTGAAGGAGTGGCGTTAGTTTGCACACGTAAAGGTACAGAAACTGGGAGAGAAGATGAGAAGAAGTAACAAGTGGGGATCCCTCGTCGTGAAAAAGTGATGAACGACGAGTGGTTTAAAGATCTCTGATTCCTCGGCAAAACAGAAGATTAGAGAGCTCTCCTGTTGATGAAATGGGGCGAAATCGTGCAAATGTCTAGTTAATTAGGCGAGAATTGTAGCTGATTTCAGCCAAAAATGGTGAATAATGCTCAAGTGGCGGCAACTATTGTATCCTCGAGATCTCTTCAAAGTACGCTCCATCCCCTTCGTTCACACAGCTATAATGCCCTCTTGCGCACCGAAAATCTCAGAGATAGGCGACAACAATAATCGACCAGAGATTCGCGGCGCGCACGAGGAGAGATCAGGTATGCAGATTTAGAGGTATTATTGAGATGGTCATGAGGGAATAAGGTGCTGTTTTCAGTCATACGCAAGGATAAATCGAGCGTCTGATGCAGAATCTTCATGGGAAAACTTGGGAAAACTCGCGGAACGACAAATTCAATCAGATAGATGATCGAGATGCGCCTGGTACGGATAGGGGTTGCACTATCTAAGCTGCTTCTCCCTGCCTTGCCACGATGATTCAGTGACTCAATCTACGCTCTTTTTCTCCTCCCCTCTCCCCCTACAGTCCAGTCTCTTTCCCCACCATTCCCGTAAGCGGCCCCCGATACTATTTACCTTTCCTCCCTCTTCGCTTTTCTATGCGAAGAGTGAGTGACCGCGGGCGGACTATTGTCGTTGAATGGGAGAGGAGTGGCTCTGCACTCTCCTCGTTTAGCGCACTATCTCGCCTGCTCTGATCGACGAGAGATCAAGGAAAAGCGAGAGAGTCATCCATGAATTATCAACGACGACGAACATGAGGGATAGATTGGGCAAAGGGCGGAACGGGGAGAAGGAACGGAACGGGAAAATACACCTGTAAAGGGCACCGCTCGCCACCGTGCGGAAGTGGATCGAGAAGAGAACAGGCGCCGATAACCAGCCCCTTGTTTTGATCTACCCCATGTCGATGAGTAATTAGTCGAACCCGGCGCGGCTGAGACGCAGGCAAAGCACAATTAGAGAGAAAATACAGTTGCAGTGAACGCACGCGACAATGTGGCGACTTGCGTAGTCGCTCCAAAACCTAACGAGGAGAGAGGAGGATGGAACCGGTTCAGTGCATGTAAGGGGAGAGGACTTTCTCGGCCTCCTACCCCCCAAACAACTCGAAACACTTGCGCCTTTGAACTCTACTTCGGAGCTGTCGAGGCAGAAACAAAGTCGCTCCCGCGGGGCTATAAATAATCCGCCCTTATCAGTTGCTGCTGATAAGCGCGCGTCCCTATGCGGTGGGGGGGGGATTAAGGTAGGTCAAAGGGACAACATCGAGGAGGCAAAAACACGGCCGAAACCAATCGATAATCGAGTGTGGTGTCGAGAGAAAGACGGGTGCAGAGAAAGTGTGTGTGTGTATGTGACGACGACGGGTGGTGGCTGGATGGATAGAGAAAACGGGGGGAGAACGCGGACGCGTCGCGGTCACGCGACGCGTGCCTGCTCAACCACACACCACCGCCCCAACTCCCCCCTCTCGGCGAACGAAGTGAACAAGCATGCCTCGGGCGACTGCTGGCGAGAGAGCGCGTGAAGTGAGGAGGGCGGGGAGGTGAGAGAACTGGGGAAGAAAACAAGCACGTGACCTACCTCTCCCCGTACCGTAATCGGGGGGGGGTGCGACAATACGCACTTCCGCCATCGTTATCTAGTGGAGCAATCTTGGAATAAGAAGTTTTTCGCTCCTCCAAAGATCTGTGCCGAGACTATTTTCGAAATGAAGAAACGATTCCCACCCGCTATATTCTAGTCTCATCGTGCCAAAGCCTCGGAATAATTTTCTAAAAAAAATTTTTCGCGTACCCTTCCAACAACCATCACACAATCATCACAACCCGCCTTGCTTTCATCGTTTATCTTCTTCATAAATACCAATATCATTATTATTACACCAGTGCGATTCAGAAACAGAACAGATTAGAGAAAGTACAATAGCTACGGTATCCCCCATGCGGGACTACCGTACTCCGGGATGAGATCGTGGCGAGACCCGCTTACGACTCCATATTCTCGTCGACGGGCTGATTGGCTGCAGCTGCGACGGCTGCAGCAATTGCGGCTCCCTTGCTGCAGCAGCCACCATCAGTGCGATTGAAGAGCGACCTGCAAGGGAATGATATCTCAAATGAGCTTTAATTATTTTTTTGAGTATTTATCTGAGAATGACCAAAATGGACACAGCGAAACCGATAATGCTAACATCTCAAGCCACACGTGTTTTATGTTTTCAGGCCTTGTAAAAATTATTTGGGCGATGGTTTACAGCATCGCTTCTGCACTAAACACCTTGCGACCAATATTTATCGTCCTAGGCATTTGTTAGGTTTATTGACAAAGCATAGGTTACATTCACTAAATCGAAGCCGTTTCAAACAGATGTCAAACTTCAAACAGATGCATGACGAAACATCAGATCACTCACATCAGATCTGGGTCCAAATTTTGTAACAAGATTGCCGTCTATTATGTGACATTCGCACACTGCTAATTTGCTGCTTGTTCATGCCATTGCAAAACTGGCAATCCCTAATTACTTATCATCGTCGTTTCCAGAAAAAGTAAGCAAATAGCTCTTTTTTCACTATCAAGCAAGTGCATTCAATTTATGTATTTTTTTCACCGCGACATGTCAAAGATGCAGCGAACCCCAGAAATTTGTGGCATTTTCGAAATCTATGAAAAAATTAAAAACAAAAACAATAAGAAAAAATCATAGCTCACTTCTTGATATTCTGCACGACGAGGTCGTTGAGCAGCTCGTCGCCCACCATCTTCGCGTCCAGCACCGCCTGAGGAGAATTTTTATTATTGTTGTTGCTGTTATTGTTATTATTGTTGTTATTGATCATAGTCGCAATTCACTGCTACCTTTCACTCCAACTACCAATATCGCTTTCGATCTCAAAAATACATTGATGCAATGGTACCGCAGGAAGTATTTCCTTATGAGACGCACAACATTTAAAATAAATTTAATAATTAAATACAAATACCCACCTTATCCAGCTTCTCCGTTGCGTCGTTCGCCCGATCGCCCACACGATTCAGCGAGCCCTGGATCTGGAATGAACAGATACAATTATTATTGATTTGTCTGATCAAGATCTACATTTGTGAGTGGAGAAACATAAATAATACTGTGCCATTTTAACATATGAGACGAATCGCCAGAGAATCACCCATGCCGCGGCGGTAGCAAAACATATGTCCTACCCGCCCACCAAGTTTATGTAAGGTACTATGAACGATGCTCTTTCAAACTGCGCTTCCGGATTTTTGATATCGGGTCCCATTTTCGGGCTACGGTAGGTCAAAGATGGAGGATACGGTAGTTTTTCGCGAAATTCGACTTACCAAAATGATCATAACTCGGCTCAAAATAAAGATATTGACTCGATCTAAGTTGCATTAGAGAGGTAAAAGATCGGACAACATTTCGCAACACTGAAATACCCTCTGGCCAACGAAAATGCCCCCTGGCCAACGGGTGACCAACACAATGGTGTCACCCTGGGGATACCGATTTCCCCAACAAGCCATTATGATTTTCTCAAAGCACCTATGTATGGCTAAAAAATATCCAAAAATTAGACAATACTGAGATGGGATAAAAAAAAAGCTGGCATTTTCGTCCGCCGACCCGAAAATGAGTTTTGGAAATATTCACTTTAAGCACTCCATTTCATCACATATATGCTGAAAGTTATTAAATATTATCAGAAACATTCAAAAAATTCCATTGGAGCACTTCACATGACCATTAAAGGGAGAAAAATCGATATTCTGACCCATGGTGACCTGCATTTTCACAGAGCTCTAAATTGGAGCCCAATCACCTTTCTAGTGTTTTTAAAACTTCCCTAGGGGTAACTTTTAACGTAGAACTCGAAAATCCACTCTAGGAAGCGGTACTATAAAACCCGACCCAGACCACATGGTACCCACTCTGGAACCAGAGTGAATGTTGTACCTCTGGAATTTTTTTTCTAACCTATACATGTGATAGTGAACTTTGTAGATCTCGACGAGACAAACATTTTCTGTGTAGAAAGTTAAGGCCTAACTCTTCTTAGAAAAAAGTTACATCGGTCGGAAATTTTTTGCATCGAAATTTTCGGACCGCTGTAAGATCGGATTTTCAAGGCTTACACTTGATTTTTGTACCAGAAATGATCAATCTGACTCAGAATATGAATTGCATAAAGTTTGAAGAGGATTGGACAAAAATAATTTTTTTGACTTTTTTCAAATTCTGATTTTTTTCGAAATTTTTTGTTTTTCCTCAAAATGTCCCAAACGTTCCAAAAACTTTATTTATGATCATTTAGGTAATTTTCACTCAAAAAATCATTGTTTTTAATTGAAAATCCGATCTTACAGCGGTCCGAAAATTTCGATGCAAAAAATTTCCGACCGATGTAACTTTTTCCTAAGAAGAGTTAGGCCTTAACTTTCTACACAGAAAATGTTTGTCTCGTCGAGATCTACAAAGTTCACTATCACATGTATAGGTTAGAAAAAAAATTCCAGAGGTACAACATTCACTCTGGTTCCAGAGTGGGTACCATGTGGTCTGGGTCGGGTTTTATAGTACCGCTTCCTAGAGTGGATTTTCGGGGGCATGACAAATGAGCAACGACATTTAGGCAACGGTCCATAACTCTCGTCAAACTTGACATAATCACTCCAAAAAATTTCCGCTGAGTGTGTCAAATGTTAGCTACGTAACCCACCCGGTTTCAGGTCTCTAACTTTATTTTGAAATTTGTGTGCAAACGCGTTTAAGCACGTTTTTGTGAATTTTGACCTAGCTCAATCGATTGCTCTTGAGATTTGCCGTCGAATGAGCTATCTCACAAGTTTTAGATGCAACTATGAAGCGAGTTATGTTGATTTGCGCACGCTCGTTGCCCAAATGTCGTTGCCCAGTTGTCATGTATTGATGATGTTCCTGACCATTTCTACGATTTTTTAGCAATGAAATCCATTTCTAGAGGCAATTGCGAATGATACCACCTGAAAAACTAACTACACATTGAGATCTGTCGTACAAGGTTTCTGATGATCAGGAATCACTGTAATGTACTTTTTTTATCAACGGTGATCACCAATTAACAATTTCTGTGCAAAAAATCGCATTTTTGAGAAATTCGAAAAAATCGACATTTTCTACCCTCAAAAAATCAAATTTTTCTAAAGGCCTTAATTTGTCGGTTTTTCGTTGTATTTTTACTTGTCATAACCGGAAATGTTAGAAACAAGCAAAAAGTGAAAGAATTGCAATGAATCCGGCTTGAAATCAAAAGTTGATCCTTCGAATTAGTCGACTCAGCAAGGTTTGAGGCTATATATCTCAAAACTATGTACTCTAATTTTTGTGATTTTTTCAGTGTCGATCCAAAATTCATCGTAGAATCCGATTCTGCAATAATCTCATCCGGGTTAGAAGAGATTTTTTTCAGGAAAATCAATTTTGTGATCTTTTAAAGTGTTTTTCAAATTTTTCAATACCTTAACTTTTTCCGACATTTTTGCGCTCAAGAGAAAAGTTGTTCGTCTCGTCAAAAGGAACATTTTGCTTTTTTTAAAAATGCTATACGATAATTTTAAAGGAAGTTATGACGTTTTGAAGTTTCAACTTGTCCGGAGCCGGCTTTTAGGCACTTTTGATTTCCCGGCTCCACCAAGTTAGCAAAAAGTTCTTGGACCTTAGACACATCAACCCTCAAAGTTTGAGCCGGATCGAAGCACTTTGAACAGTTTGTGAAGGGGCACCTGCGATCTGTCAGAAGACCTCTGTTAATGGACCTGTAAAGTGCTCCAATGGAATTTTTTGAATGTTTCTGATAATATTTAATAACTTTCAGCATATATGTGATGAAATGGAGTTTTTAACGTGAATATTTCTAAAACTCATTTTCGGGTCGGCTGACGAAAATGCCAGCTTTTTTTTTATCCCATCTCAGAATTGTCTAATTTTTGGATATTTTTTAGCCATACATAGGTGCTTTGAGAAAATCATAATGGCTTGTTGGGGAAATCGGTATCACCAGGGTGACACCATTGTGTTGGTCACCCGTTGGCCAGGGTGCACTTTCGTTGGCCAGAGGGTATTTCAGTGTTGCGAAATGTTGTCCGATCTTTTACCTCTCTAATGCAACTTAGATCGAGTCAATATCTTTATTTTGAGCCGAGTTATGATCATTTTTGTATGTCGAATTTCGCGAAAAACTACCGTATCCTCCATCTTTGACCTACCGTAATCCGAAAATGGGACCCGATATCAAAAATCCGGAAGCGCAGTTTGAAAGAGCATCGTTCATAATACCTTACATAAACTTGGTGGGAGGGTAGGACATATGTTTTGTCTACCGCCGCGGGGCCTCCCAAATGGGTGATTCTCTCGCGATTCGTCTCATATGTTATTGCTGCCTCGATCAGATTGGTATTACAATTGGTCGCGATGAGATCTTGCAGCTGTGAAACCATTAACCACCATGGCAGTAACCGCAACGCCATTTATAATTCTCCCTGCTGATCAACTATTACCATCTCATCTACAATAATTCCTCCTCAGAAATCGATACTATCGTACCTGCTTGAGCTTCTTGGCCAGATCGAATAGCTGCTCGTCCACATACGTGGCATTCGAGATGAGGGGAGAGGTGGAGAGGGTGGACGCCCAGTAGGTGCTCCAGAGGGACGAGAGGATCCGAGAGTCTGGAAAATGGCATTATTTTTTTATTTGTGCACGATTGTTTTCATTACTAACCAACTCCAGCGAGCACGATCCTAAAACACAACCTGATGCACAAAATCACTAGGAATATTAACAATATGCAACAGGGAACCCACTTTTCCAAACATTATATTTTTACTTTCAAGAATTTAGGAATGCCTTACACTGGACTGAATCAAGCTTTCAATAAGAGATTATCATGGCACGGTGAAACCTAACTCCGCCGGGCGCAAAAATGCACTATTTCTTACGCTTTTCGCACAGTGCTCACCCAAACGAGAATTATTGTTTAAAATATAGTTTAAAATAATATTTAAATATTGAATAGTGCTCACCGAGGGCCGACTTGAAGAAGGTGACGTCGAGCGAGTAGTAGCTCTTGCAGTGCACGCCAAAGTCTTCCACCTGCAAGAGATTCGTGTTTATTATTATTTCTCCTTACATTTTAATGTTTTAAAAAATAATAAAATGAACGGGCAGAGAAGACAAGCCTAATTGTAACTACTTCTGGCTTCAGTTCGAATTTTTTTCTACCAGATGCTTGTGGAATATTAAATTCAAGACACCAGTTTCATACTTGAGTTGCATCCGAAAGTGATAACTACCTGCTACGTAAGAGCGAAACGATCACCTAATTCCATCCAACTATTTCCAATTTATTAATAAATCGTACCTTGTTGAGCGGGATGTGCTGGTAGACGTCGTTGCCGTCCTCGGGCGGTTTGTATCCACGAGGGTACGTGCGGAAGGCTCCGATCTCCACCTGAGAATGACAATTAGAAACTATAAATTACTCATTAACACAAGGACCAAATAATTAGATTACCTAAATCATCCAATGCTGTAAAATAGCTAGACAGACAACAAAGACACAAATAAACGCAGGCCTAACTTTAAAACTATGACAACACTGTGAAGTCTAATTCTCTCAGCGTAACTCAATATTGTTTTGGCGAATCTTTCGGCGTGAAAAATTCATTGTCAATTTTGTGTCTCATCGCGTTTGCCGAGAAAGCCAATAAATTACCCCGATCATACCTTGCCCGTGGTCATGGTCTTGATGGGATCAATCACGATGGCGACGAAGGGCTCCTGCAACGACAATCGATTACCGTAATCCCAAATTTGTCTGATTATATGCCACGAATTTCACGGTTTCAGACATTCTACAGAAATCGAGTGATTTTCTTAACGAGGCTGTGAACACAGAACGTGTGGTAAAAAAAAGCATACACATGTGCACTTATGGCCACCCATTGTTTTGGACTGGAATTGAGCGGCCATCCCCATAAACAACACTGAATCGTTCATTTGGGAGACATAAATTCCAAGTAACTGTTTGGTGTAAGTATAGCAATCTAACTGTAATCTACAAATTGACTGAATAATTAGGCAGACGTTCACTGTTTCAGAGGTTCTAAAGAACACCAAACACGTCGCAAAAATTCAAATACATCTCGGTCCCACGCAGAATCTCCTTACCGTGTACTGCTGGTTGGTGCTCTGCGTGCCCACGTCAATGCCCGACAGCCAGCAGCCGTATCCGGGATGCGAGTGGTACCAGCCAATCACCTGCCAAATCCAACAATTCAATCAGTTCTCGATCACTCCCTCCCTGCTCCCTACCGTACCTTGTCCTTCACTCCCATCTCCTCGCACTTGAGCGTGTAGGCGACCGAGTACTCGTTCGCCTCTTCCGCCGCGTTCACACGCGTCTCCGTGCCTGCGAAGGGGGAATGTTTTATTTTATTAGTCATGAAAATATTTATTTTTCTTTATAGCAACTGGCATAGCTGAAACAAAGAAAAATTTGATTACGGCACAAATTCGGGATGAAATTGTCAATTTTCTATGAGTCTACTCACCAACGAATCGATGTTAGAAAACTCGCAGAAAGAAAGTTTGAATTTCAGTACCGATTATTTTCCGTGACTCACTGCAAAAAAACAGGGGAAAACAGGGATTTGGAGGAATGGCCCTGCTCGGCAAATGCGAATTACAGGTAGAGCTTTTCCATGGCCAATACGCCAAAATAGTGTCCATTACTCATCACAAATTTGGATTCTCAAGAAGAAACCTCTCATGGGCCACTACAACTCTCCCAACTGCCCCTAACTAATCATAGAAATCAAAAGATCGAGGGAGATTAAGGTGAAGCCCTATGGAGCACCTCCGAATATTCATGTAATATGTCCATAGAGATTCGTATAGGGACGTTCGAAACATTAATTTTGCTGATATTGATAATAGGTGAAAGCCGCGCAATAATGGGCCTCTTGAATGATTCAAGTTGAATCATTCTATGCACAAACACCATGAATTGTGCATCTTGGTGTCGCAAATATCGAGTTTGCAAAAAAAAACAAACGCTTGCGCATTGCAACTAGTAGTAAGACACAGTTCATGTGCGTGTCGTTCGTTGCTGTTACATTTGATAAGATAATGAAGCTCTTCTTAAGAGCAGCGGGGCTTTCTTGCCCCGTTTAGTCTTCTTCCAATTTCCATCTCATCCTTACCTTCGACGGGCAGCGCGAACGAGTCGGTGACAATGAGGGCATGCGCGTCCACGCGACCTTGCATCAGACCCATCACCTTAATTAATTAATTATGTTACATCGACTATAAAGCGCTGGTTGCCAAAGGCAACAAGTTGTTTCTTTGATGTTTCATGATCTTTTTTCTCCTATTTTAAACGGAAACCGCAGCTGTGCCAGGGGGCACAGAAATTCAAATCGGGCGAATAAGAATTGATGTCATCGTTGAGCTCACCTCGATGTTGCCGCCTCGCCTCGCGTGCATCACCATCTTGATGAGGGCTACGGCCGAGATTCTGACCTGAAGGACCACAATTTAAATAAATAATTTTTATAAATCATATTAAAATAAATTTTTTAAATAGACAAACCTCCTTGAAGTAGTGGGCGTCCTTCTCCCAGGGTCGCGACGCGCGGATCTGGTTCTGCTGAAAAACTACAATTATACAAATAATTAAATAAATAGGCGCTCAAAGTTATATATATAGAAGTTCCCGTACTCTCCCGGGCAATTGGATGAAAATGAACTGAGTTTCAGAGATTCCCTAAATAAAAAAAGGATTTCCAGAGATGTTGGTCACGGATGGAGGTCGGTTAGGCTGGTAATAGATGCACGGGAAGTTGCACGACGGCCAATAAATAAAATATTTACAAAAAGAACAATAAACGCGCCTCGACTTCATCGTAGACGAAGGCTGCGTCGAGGTCCTTCACGTTGTTGGCGGCGAGGAACTTCTGCTGCGCCGACGACGACGGACCACTCGTGTCCATAGCCTGCGCGATTGAAATGAATAAATAACTCGACAGACGATGAGAAAATACAATGAAGAAGAGTGCTAAAAGAACGCGCATATTTTGAAACGACGCTTGAAATGCACGCAAACTGGACGCGTATACGACGCCAACTACGGTACAAAAGCCGATCGATCACTGTAGACTATCGGGCTCCATTTTATATAGCAAAAGCACACAATTCAAGAGGAATTGCACTGTTCGCAAAAGACAAACTTGAAAAGAAAATCGCGAGTTTGAATATGAAACCGGGTATCGGGCCGTGAAGTAGGAAACAAGTTTCATTTCACATTTCACTCATACAAACTAACTTATTCACATACAAACTAACTTATTTTCCGGTGAACTATTTTCTTGAAAAATTTTCTAAAATTATTTTTACTGGATGGGGCCTTTGGAGTAATAAGTTAAATTTAAAACGCGTTCTCTGTAAGAACGGGAAGGGGGTGGCACAAGGATTCAAAATGGTCGGATCGAGCTGAAATTTTTTGTGGGGAGTGCCTATGGGTCGGGAATGCTTCCCTGAAAATATTAGGTCTATTGATCAACTTTTTGACCTACCAAAAAATTTCATGATTTGCCCTCATGCAATACACCATTCGATAGAGCATCAAAAGTTATGTTTGATACTATATTTTCGTCCATTTTGGATCAAGTCTGCATGAGCTATGCATGAAAATGTGCATTTTTATGTGGTTTTTGATTTTTTACATATCAAAGAAGCCATTTGTGTAAAAAGTGTTTATGATTTTTGGATTCCTCGTTCAATTTAGAATTTTTTAGTATTTTTTAAATTATCGAAATCGGTCGTGTAATTAGTCAAATAAGCGATCTAGTAGCGCGCATTTATCGACGCAGGTTCGATGCCGCCTCCCTGCATGATTTTTGCCAGCCTAATTCATGCTCCAAATGATGGGTAATCGTCATGTAATCACTTCCCATACGTTTTCACATTATTTTTACCTCGTTCCAGGCGCTATACCAATTTCAGCCCCAGTCAACCGTTTTTCACATAAGGGTCCCCCCTTTGGATTGCTGTGTCAGTTGGCAACCAAAGGGGGGACCCTTATGTGAAAAACGAGGTACGGATCAAACTCTGAAAAGTGGCCAAAACATGAGCAAAAGAACGTGTAAGTATACGGAAAGTGAATACATGACGATTACCCATCATTTGGAGCATGAATTAGGCTGGCAAAAATCATGCAGGGAGGCGGCAACGAACCTGCGTCGATAAATCCGCGCTACTAGATCGCTTATTTGACTAATTACACGACCGATTTTGATAATTTAAAAAATACTAAAAAATTCTAAATTGAACGAGGAATCCAAAAATCATAAACGCTTTTTACACAAATGGCTTCTTTGATATGTAAAAAATCAAAAACCACATATAAATGCACATTTTCATGCATAGCTCATGCAGATTTAATCCAAAATGGACGAAAATATAGCATCAAACATAACTTTTGATGCTCTATCGAATGGTGTATTGCATGAGGGCAAATCATGAAATTTTTTGGTAGGTCAAAAAGTTGATCAATAGACCTAATATTTTCAGGGAAGCATTCCCGACCCATAGGCACACCCCACAAAAAATTTCAGCTCGATCCGACCATTTTGAATCCTTGTGCCACCCCCTGTAGGAGACCGTCCCGCTCTTACAGAGAACGCGTTTTAAAATGTTATCTGCGACGCAGATAACATTTGAAATTTAACTTATATTACCTGGTATGAACTCCAGATCGCGCCCATCTGTTGTAGCTTGAGAAACTGTGACGGTAGCTGACTGATGTATTGGATGCGTTGTTGATTTCTCGGGGAGAGTTACGTTTGATCTACTCGCACTATTCTCTCCCTTGCCTAGCGTCACCTCACCGTCTTTCCCATCGTTCGTTCTGCATCACTGTTCTTTTCCTTTGTCCCCCATAAAGATCTGACAATGAGCGCTGTCTTTATACTTCTCCCGTCCCCTTCACTTTTTATTTATGACCCGCGGGTTAAAAAAATGCTTTTCAATAATTAAATATTACTATTTCAGTTAATGCCAGCCATTCAAGTTGCTGCGATCAGTGAAGCAATGCAGGTGGAGGATTGACCTCCTTCAGAATTGTTCAGAGAAGTTTTCCCTTCTAGTCTCCTTGTGATTGTGAGAGCTCTTCTAACTCTTTCGGGTCTTAGAGGTCTGAATGAATTCACTATGACAAGGGCTAGCAGACAGGTAGACTACTCAGAAGACTGTGTGGTAGATGGGAATAGCAGGGCACGATGAACGATGCGATGTGCCAGTGTGAGTGCTTGGCGGTAAATAAATGATATGGGAAAAGTAGTAGGTAAGGTATTCCATACACTTTGAAAGAATTTAGAATAATCGATTGCTTTGCAGAGTAGCCATCGCTCTGGTGCCTCTTCTCCACCTTGCTGTGGCGGGCGCAGCACCTGTTGGTTAGTTTGATTTCTTTTTTATAGCTTCTATTAGTTTTTTCTAATTGTTTTTACATAGTAGAAATTTTACCCTTTTTATTCTATCATTCTCGTTCGATTTTTCTGATTTATTGTCAATTCTGTTTTTCGTCGCTGACGTTCGGATGCAAGTTTACGGGGTATTTGGTATTTTCGTTTTTTGCCATGAGTTTTCCGTATTTTTCGTATCATTTATTGCACTTTTCGCTTTTGCTCGCTTGTTATTGTATTGCTGGGGGTATGCACTATAAATATGACGCTTACGTTTGCTGCAAATTTATGAGAATTGGGTTGGTTAAATTGACAGAACCAGGCGGGTATGCTGCCAACAATTATAGCATGTATGATCCCAGTACAATTCTGCCCGCAAGCTCCCGTTGTCTTCGCATTGCGACTAGCAATATAGAAGGCTAATCCCATCGCCTAGGCGGAGCGAGCTCGACAGTATTCTTCCCATCCCGAAACCCGTTAGACAAGCTGGGATCTTAGCTAGGATTAACACTTTAGACTTCTGCTGGCAGCTGAAAATGTTCTAAATTCATCGGGTTAGCTAAAAGGTGTTGATCCCCTCATTGGGGGGGGG
>LS573749.1:132655-151243 GCA_900490775.1 Pristionchus maxplancki
CCAAGTTACCTATCCGGTCCGTCCAAACTGCTGCTCAGCCCACAAGAGAGCCGAATGTAGGTGTGCTGGAAGGAAGAGTAAAGAATCACCGAGTATTCCTATTCATATTCACTTAATAGTATGCGAAGAGGAGAGGAAGTGGTAGATCAAAAGAGCTGAGGGGATGAAGGAGAGAAGAATGGGGATGGAAGAAGGGAAGAATGAAGCGACTCCTCTTCCTGTCACCATGGATGCGCTGGCCCGAACGAAGGCTCTCTTGATTTGCTGCAATCTCTCATAGAATCTGACTGAAGAGAAAAGGAAGGAGAGGAATAGAAATATCGATTACTACAGTCAAGAGGAATAATCTCAGCATCTTCTCAAGTGGAAATCAAAAAAAACCGGCAGAGCCTTCGGCCGCTAATCCCAAATCACCAACTGTGATTAGGTCAAGATCACAACGACCGACTATCACTTTCTTCCAGATCCTGCAGGTCGGTCGTCATACGGAGAACGCTCGAGAGAGTCGAGAGAGCAGCCGTGATGAAAAGAGGAGTGATCGAGTGGAAGAATCTCAAGTAGTTCTTCAGTCATGGCAAGAATCACCGAGTACTCCCTATTAAACATAAGCCACCCGTAGAGAAGACTATCTATTACTTCCCTGTTCAATATGGATAGCTGAAAGGAGTGCCGGAACATATCCATAGTCTGAATGAGCGCTGGGAGTAGCGAAGGGGAGAGGAAGTGGTAGATCACCGAGCTGAGGGGATGAAGGAGAGAAGAATGGGGATGGAAGAAGGGAAGGATGGAGGACTTCTCTTCCCTGTCACCATGGAATTAAAGGCCGAAACTCTGCGTCTCTCGATTTGCTGAACTCTCCCATCGAATCTGACTAAATCACCATGGGGAAATGCACACACTCCGCGCAATCGATAATATATCGATGAGAAGAAGAGGACGGAGGAGAATTCAAATACCGATTGCAGCTTGAGAAGTGTAGGTCATCGAAATATGAATTTATCAGAGTAATTCTGAAATAGGACATTGTTCACAGTGTGGATTTCTTCGTTACACATGACGAAACCAAGAAAACTCTTAACTGGAAAATTAGGTAACTGCAATCACTGAGGGAATTTAACTATTTGCCAAAAAATGCTATTTTGAGGGAATACAACATTTAGCAATGATGAAATCGATGTTACAATAGTTGAATTGTTACAATAGTTGAGTGATTACTCTAGTCATAGCCGAGTAGGCTCAAGGTACAAGGTTGTTACAATAGTTCTCTTCATTTTAATATTCTTAATTTAATATTTAACATTCTACTTCTTATTAATGGGCTCCTCATCACCATCCTTCTCCTCTGCAGTTGGACGTCCTCGTCTAATTCCTCCTCTCTTGTGATGGCTCGTCGTGGGTTTAGTCGGGCACTTCCTACCGATGTGACCAATCTCTCCGCACTGGTCACAGGTTCGAGTGTCGACTGGCTTGAAGCTCCGCACTCGTTTCACCATCTTCTTCTCTTCTTCTCTCTTCCTCCTGATCTCCGTTCCCTCTCGATCGAATCCCTTCTTGGCGAGATATCTCTCCGACTCAGTCGGATTCCACTGCTTTCCATCGGTCCATGAAGTGGCGGCAAACTCCCAATGGTCCCGTCTCATCCATGTATGGCACTTCTCCAATGCGACGATGGGAGTACCGTCAGTCACTGCTCCATCAGTCACAATCACTCTCAGTATTCCCGTCTTGGTCTTCTCAGTCGACCATTGAATGAGGAAGGGCAGATAATGAGAAGAGGTTACGTTCGGACAGGGTTCCATCACGATGCACGTGCTCCAGCAATTGCTCTCCGTCAACTCGATGATCACCCTCTTCATGTGCTCCATGTCCGCACTGTCCATCGTTCTCGGCCAGTGGATGAGCAGCTTCTTGATCGGTTTCTTCGAGAACTTCTTATCCAATCCTCTCAGAATCTTCTCCCATTCCGTGTGCATTGCTATGTGCCAGCTCCATCTCGCAGTGTCTCCTCCAGTGGAAGTGAGGGTGAGACCCTTGGAGTGAAGGACTACTCCGTATCCGATGGACTCTTCGACGGCTTCACCCAGCCCCTTCCTGTAGGCTTCATCGTATTTGGGGTTCACATCTACGATGGTGAATCGCCAATCCACTGATGGTCCTGCCAGGGTCCTTAGTGCGTGGGTACACAGGTTACGGATTGTCTCTTCCACTGTCTTCTGGGACATGTTGTCCTCCTCCTCCAATTCATTGTTGGTGATCATTCTAGTTACTCTCGCCGGTACTATGTCGGGAAATTTCTCGATTAACGTGCGAATGGTCGCATACTTCTTCAAAGTGTTGAAGGTGAAAGCTGCGAATGCGGGCGGACAATCCTTCCAGATCTCCTTGAGTCCTCTCGGATTCGCGACGCAGCCTTCGCACTGGTGCTCCCAATGCAGGGGCGATCCTCGATCGACAACGAGCCTGCAATCAGAAATATCATCCACAGATACTCCATTCATTTCTACTCCCCCCCCTGGGTACTTTCTCAATAGCTCCAGTTGTACCACTTTCTGAATTCAATACCCGATTCCTTCAATCAAAGCTGTAGTATTCAATACCAACAGCACGATATGGATCTGTCCACCTTATTCTCAATTTGGAATTCTATTCATCTCCTCTTTCTTTGGAACCATACACCCTATCACCCACAACTGGCTCATTTATTTTATTATTTTCCTATTTCATAATCCATTTTCATCTTTACTCTTTCGCTCTTCGGTAGGGTTCTCTTATTGGAAAATTTTCCGGAATTCCAATAGCGAGAACAAAGTAATTTCCCTCCCTCTCATTTCCCAATAAGACTACGTGCGCGGTTCTCGATTTTTCAATAATTATTGGATTTCCAATAAGGGAATGGCCGATCATTCGAGAAGAAATAGTGAAGGAAAGGCGGAGATCTCCTTATTGGAAAATTTTCCTTGAGGGAAAGGGATGAATTTTCCAATTGCGATTTTTTCCAATAAGAGAACCCCACTCTTCAGCCGTTCATTCATTTCATCCTGAGTGTTCCTCATTAGCAACATCATTTTAGACTTACCCTTATCCTCCACAGCCTTCTCAATTCATGTCGTATCATAATGCCGGTCTCAAAGCCTTCCAAATCAAATTTCGAATCGGATAGTTACCGTAATTCGTATGTTGACCACCCATTTCTCCTTCACCACCATACTGGTCAATGGCTTACCCGTAGTTCCTTGCGTGGAGGAAGGTTGACCTCTCGTCTCGTGAGAAGCCAGAGAATGTGGCCGAAGCGACGAATCCTCTCCACTTTTTGGCATCGACTTCATCGACTGCAATCTCTCGGTTTGCTTTCTTATATTCTCCATCTCCCTCTACGATTCTGATAATTCATGTACGTTCTCACTTGCATTCCTCTCATCAAGTTTCACGATCTCGACAATCTGCTCGTCCCTCTGCTTCTCTAGCAGCTCCACCCTCGCGAGAAGTTCTTTCTTTGAGGCACTCTCATTGAGTTGCAACTGGGTCGTCAGTTCCTGGAATTGTCCGTTCATTTATATGTCATTCTCTCATCTCCTTCTAATGGATAGACCGAGTGGTCATTCTCTTCATGAAGAGAATAGGTCATTCTCTTCATGAAGAGAATATCGACGCGGTCTCCTCTTCGTGAAGAATAAGAGGGCAGAATGAGGGAGTTTCTCCGTTTATTTTGCTCTCTTAATGAAGAGAAAGTGCGGCCGGGTCACTCTTCAAGAAGAGAATAATGATAGGGCGAGAAAATCCTCTCTTCATTTGTCGAAATTCCCTTCACTTGCCAGCCCTAATCTCTTTCACTTATTCCAACATTGTTCTGAGTGCTTCCAATTTTTCGCAACTTTAGGTTACGTTATCCTCAACCGCTTCCAATGAAGCTAATTCTAATCTTTTCAGAAATTCATCATCTCTTTGACTGACTTCCAAAGCGTTCTTCACTATCTTCTAGGGTTCACCTTATCAGGTTATTCCACCTGATTAGGTAAAAGAGCCGGTCGTATTTACCTGATCAGGTAAAATAATTTTTAAGAAATGATTTTGGGTGACCTGATCTCTTGGTATAATTGAGTGCTCCGTTTTATTGGCCCGTGAAGCGTATTTCTTTTCCAATTTGTCACCGCTTATTTCGATAGATAGAGTGAGAAATGAAAGGGTGCCAATTCATTCAGCACAACGTGTCAGAGAGAACAAATCGAGGCAAACGGCAAATCATGATTCTTTTCCCCTCCCTTTTATTCCTCCCCTCTCCGAGGGGAGCGCGCGGCCTGCGAGAGGTGAGGCGACACAAAAAGATTTCTCTCATATTCCATTACGACCTATAACCTATAGGCAAAACTAGCGCGGGTAGAAAGGTTTTTTTATCAGGTTACCTATTCACCGCCTAAAAAAGTGAACCCCATTCACTACTGTTTCGATGAAAATCCATGCTTTCTCAACACTTGCCAGCCCTAATTTCCATTCCCTGCGTTTTTCTCTCCTCATTATTAGCCTCGTCCTTGGTTCACTTACAGGTGCATCCACGGGCGCCACATTCACCGTATCGGCCACTTCCGATCCTCCGGCCACACTTTTCTCGGCCATCTCGACGTCCCCTCGATCTCTGCCGCTCATTGTCTGCAATGCACCTTTATTGGTTTCAATTTCCCTCGCCCTTCTCTAGTGACCTCTGGAGTAATATCTGGAGACCCTTTCTGCCTCTCCCTTCACTGTACTTCGGCTCTGATTCTGATTTTCGTGCTAGATTGCTCATCGAAATATGAATTTATCAGAGTAATTATGAAATGGGACATTGTTCACAGTGTGGATTTCTTCGTGGAACACATGACTATCCGGATCCGAATAAAAATCGGGCAGCACCTACCCCCTAGTGCCCCAGTGAGAGTATCGTTTTAGCTCGCTGGATGGTCAACCAAACAGTTCATTGCTGGGCTACGATCGTGCCACTGACTCAGTCGGCACAAGCCAAATGAGCCAAGCTCCCTATCCGGTCAGTCCAAAGTGTATACTTCGGATTATACCTACCGGTAATCATTCGGGAAAGTCTCGAGATCGGAGATATAGGCGATCTTATCAACTATGATACTGCGAAAGATGAAAAACGAGCTGTGATCTAGAGTATCATCCTAGACGATTCCTAGCTAAGTTAGAGCAGTACCGTTTCCAGAATCAGAGTGAATCTAGAGAGTGAAGTGCAGGGAAGAGGAGCAAAGCGGATGGAAGAAGGAAGAATGAAGGGTCTTCTTCCTGTCGTCATGGATTATAATTCGCCTACTCTGCCTCTCTTCTGAGTGCTCTCATTGAATCTAACTAAAAAAAGGGCGGAGGAGAATTGAAACGACCTTGTGGCCCCCATCTTTACCTTTTCTGGGCTGAAGGTTTTCTCATGTCAGATTCATGCTCGTCTCACACTGCAACAATGAACTCAATCCAAGCAATGAAGTTGAATACTCTTTGCCTTCGGGGAAAGATTATCTGAAGCGGAGACATGTCTACTTCTGGTTCCATGTTATGGTATACTCTTCAGAGGTTGTGGACACTTATTCGATGTTATTTTTTTATGAGAGAGGGGGATGACTACCATTACGAATGAGTGGGAGAGAAGAAGGTGAGGAAGGAAGAAGATTGGGGTTGGCATGTGAAGAATTAAGAGTGAAATGAAGACGCGCCCGCTCGCTGAATATGACCTCTTTTTGTGAGCGACACGGTTTCGTTTCCCATAAAAAGAGAGGGCTTTGCGCCGCGAGAGAGCACGCGAATGTGAAAAAGTGAGAGGGTCTAACTCTTAAATAAGAGTCAACCGATTCACTCAACTACAATTAGGCAATTAGGCCGATTCGCGCGCCATTGTGAGGGGCAAAAGTACCCTTCATTTAATTCTTCATTTTCCAAAAAAAATCTCTCGCGAAGTATCGAACCATGAAACATGAACAGGCATTTCATTAGCAAGGTTGGACAATTATTCTCACTCGAGTGATCACCATCTTTGAAACCTCACTTCTCACTCAGAAAGTCGTCCTACAAACAGTGCATCGTTCTGCTTGAACCCTCTTAGTATTCCTCTCGTTTACCGCTCAGAAAGTGCATGATTATCTTTTTGCTACATCTCCCGAGAGAGATGCTGACAAACTCACACAAAGCATCAGAGAACGCCGTGTTTCAAGGAGGAATCTTGAATGCTTTGAAACGGAACAATCAGTCTGCAAAATCATCAGTTTCAGTGCTCGAAACAAGTCAGTGTACTCTACTAGCCAATAAATACGCTCACTATTGACTAGATCTTACCTACCTCCATAGAAAGAAAGCTCTATCTATTCAAGTCAGACAGTGCGAGATAGTACACTAATTGGAGAGATTTAGACACGAGCACTATTATTGTTCCTTCTACTCGCTGGCTGTTTCTCGCCCGGAATCCTTTGGGCAAACAGAGCCCCGCGCCACTTATAAATGGCTGAGCTCCCTCTCGAGTAACAACTCGGTTTCTGCCCTCGGATCTGTGCCACAATGCTGCTCTTCCTGCTGCTCTCTCTGGTCGCGCCCAGCTCCTCGCAGCTGCTCTACTACTACCTGTACCCCTCCTACGCCTACCCCCAGACGCCCGCGCTGACCTACCAGCAGAGCCCGGCGTGAGTCTTACGCAATGTCGCGACCGGGAATCAGTTTCGAAATTAAAATTGCAGATATGCGACCCAGCAGCAGCAGCAGTATATCTGCGGCAACCCGCCCAATTATGTGTACCAAGCGACCCGTGAGTTGGATTATTACTATTTATCTACCTCGAGAATCACACTCATCGATTCAAGCGCAACTCCTTCGAAATTTACTCGCCTCTGCGTTACAAACTATCAAATACATATCTAGACAGTGCCAAGTAGACAATCGGGCGCTCCTATACTTTCTCGAGCATCTTCTATTACCAACCTAACCTAACTCCATGCTCGACCTACGACTAGCCGTTGTATTTAGGGTACCTCTGAAACTTATTTTATTTGCCCCTCCTCCTCATTCCTCCTCCATTGCAGCCTGCACCGCAGCCAACTACAATCCGCTGTGCGAGACAGAGTGCCAGTCCACGCCCTACTGCCAGCGATTCGATACCACGTCCGCCTGCGTGAACGGATGCTGCAACTCGGTGGGTTACGGTAGCTTTAGTTTGTTGATTATGAGTACGGTATTCTCTGCTGTTGCACTAGCGTGAATTGTGTCGGTAAGTTATGATGTGATGTGAAGTGGCTGATACAATAGGGCAGAGTTGTGCTAGGATTAGATCAGAGAAAGAGCTCTGACTCAGTATCTGTTTGCGAGTGAGGAGATATTCTAAGCGTCGGCAAGAGATCGCTCTCTCCATTTCCCCTACTCTCGCGCTCTGTCTGACAAGCGATAATGTAGAATGAGATCATCGAATCTTTAGGAGTTCGAGTGTTCGTCGATCTAGATACTTTTATCTTTAGAAGAGGATCAGAGTAGAGTTTCTGATTGTGAAGATGAAGAATTTCTTGCTGACTCATGTCTGAAACTTGTCTAAAAGAAATTCTAGAAGTTTGTTTTCCGAGTAATACGAGCAGAATTGTAAATGAGTCAAGCGAGCTTTAGGATTTTGATGTCTTCTCTCTATTAACAAGATGGAATCATTTTTAACGATCGGTTGTAAAGAGAAATGAATACATTCCAGACTCAATCCAACCCCAACTCGAACCTCTACAACAACCCCGCCCAGAGCACGACTGGAATCGCCAGAGATAACGGCATTACTGGTTCGTTTATGAATATTTTTGAAGACTGGCAGTACTCTGGAACAATATAAATTATTACAGTCGGGATAAATGGCATTGGTGAAACATAGATGAAACAACTTTGCGATCCGAAAATGATCAAATAATGAAAACTTTTTTTAGACATCACCTGCCCCTTCAACGACCCATCCGCTGGCTCCTGTGTCGATGGCAACTGCCCCTCTGGTAGGCATACCGAGGCTAAAGAGTTTCGAAAATAGTTAATTTCGAAAATAGATCAAGAAACCACCAATTCAGTTATCACATACGAATGCTGTAATGAATTGCAGGCTTCGTCTGCAACGCCGACAACGTGTGCTGTCCATGCTCCGTTGGCGCCGCGCAGGGTAAGGAAATCGATAATCGACTACCTTATCCTTCCATGACACTACAGTATGCATACCGTAACCCTTCCGTATCCAGGCGCGTGCTCCGCGGGCGGTTGCTCATCTTCCGCGCTCCGCTGCGAGGCGGCATCCGGCATGTGCTGTCCGCGTCCGCTGAACGGATCCGCGCCCGCGACCGGCGCGTCAGGCTACGCGCAGCTCCAGTACACCCCCGGTCTCAACCAGCAGCAGCAGCAGTTCCCTGTGAGTATATTGAAGCAAAAAAGGACATCATCGAGCTGATGAAAAGCGCATGAAACTCAACTGAATGAGAGGTGAGAAAATGAAGGTTTTTATTTGCAGCAGCAGCAGCCCTACGGAAACCAGCAGCAATTCCAGCAGCAGCCACAGCAGTTCCCTGTGAGTGCCTTGCACATTTTTTGAATAATTGAAAACGAAGTTAACGTATTCGATTGATCCATTCGAGTATGAAGCGGAGTTGAAACATATCTGAAACATTCAAATTATTTCCTAATTGCAGCAGCAGCAGCAACAGTTCCCTCAGCAGAGCAGCCAGTTCCCCTCCCAGCAACAGCAATTCCCTGTAAGTGAACTATCATTTTCTCACTATTCGTTTAAATTTCAAGCATTTCTGATATAAATCTGTGGTTTTGCAGCAGCAGCAGGGCAGCCAGTTCCAGCAGCAACCCCAACAGTTCAACGGACAGCAGCAGCAGGTCCAGCCTCAGCAGTCACAGTTCAGCAACCAGAACAGCCAGTTCCAGGTATGTTTCAGTACTGAAACATGGAGAAATGATTGAATATTGCAGAATCAGCCTCAGCAGCTCAACTTCAATGATCAGAACCAGAATCAGAATCAGAACCAGTTCCAGGTTAGCAGAATTGGAATGACAATATTATTATTGCTTCGTGTCTCACGTCTGAATTTTTTTAATGAATAGTATTTTACAGCCTCAGCAGCAGCAATTCAACAACGCACAGTCGCAGAACCAGTTCCAGGTGGGAATTTTATTGATAGACAACGTCACAACAAATACTCTTCAGAATCAGCAGCAACAGTTCGGTCAGCAGCAGAATGGACAGCAATTCAACACCCAGTCGAATAATCAGTTCCAGGTATTCAGTCGACTACAGTATCCAAACGATAGGGCGTTTTCAGCAATCCCCGAGCAGCAACCAGAACCCCACGACTCCTTTCGTGTACAACACTCAGAATCCGAACGCCGTGAGTCTCTCGTCATTTCGCACGCTCTCTAGCTTTCTGTCTGCCCTAAGATACCGTACCCTAATATCGATCGTTCAGAGCCCCTCAACCGCACTCCCGCAGGGATCGACCACTACCGTACCCACCATCTATCCGAGCAGTGGATAGAGAGCCAGTTGTCGATTGCACCTACAGTATTCCCCCTACGAGTATCGATAAAGAGAATCCCTTTGAATTACTCAAACGCATTCACGTTTTCTGTAGACATTTTATCATGCATGTGATTGAATCGTCGAAGATGGTGTGATTGGCTTTCTCCCTTACACATGCTATCTCGCAGGGCAGTAACGGTTGGTTGCACGAATCAATGCCCTCCAGTGAAACGGAGAGCCAAAACTTCCATTTCGTTTCCCGTTTTCTCTCTGTTTTTCACTCACTGCCATAGGCATAATCTCCCCGCTTATTGGAATAGTACGATCGGGCAGAAACGACGTACTGCAGCTTACGTTTGCCGTTTTGCTTTTGTTTGGGTGAATTCGCCTCCGTTTTAGTCGGATTCCAAATAAGCGTCACGAATCTGGCTTTATCTATTGAACCATGACGTTTGGTTCGAGCTTTATTCTTCTCGTTGATCGTTGATCAGAAGATTCCAAACGAGTTCATTTTGAAATGTTCCTTAGCACCATTCACCATCAGTCGGCGAATCTGTTTGATAACTTTTTACTTGCTCTATATCTGGCCTTCCCCCTGGCTAGTGACCATCCAGTGACCACAAAAGCGAAGCGGTTCGGAACCATCAACCTCCCTCTCTCCGCTCTCTACAAACACAAAAATAGCCACAACAAACAGAGCCGCCCTAGGCATGAAACGTTCCCTCCCTTTCCCCTCGCTTCGAGCAACGGTCCCACTCTCTCCATTCCATGCTGTCTCTTCGGTCACAGAGTGAGAGAGCAGGGTAAATGGAGAGACGGAACGCTACCACTCTTCCCTTTCCCCACACCACACACCGTCTCAGAACCTGATCAGGGTGTTCCATATTTGGGATGCGAAGAAGAAACTTCTTCTTATTCGGGAGAGAGAAGAGAAGCCTTTTCCAGATTTGGAACACGCGCTTTCCTCTTGCCATTGAAACGTTGATGCAGAAAGCGCCTCCTGAATTATTTATCCATTTCTCCATTATGCTGCTTTCTTCTCCTCTTTTAAAAAAAGTTGCGCCGATCAGTAGTGCTCGCACTTGCAATCTCATTTTGGATGCGATGCGTGAATTCTGTCAGAGCGTTAGTCGCTACTATTGAGTGAGATTTCCTTCATACTCCGATCTTCGCACAAGATCGAATATCATGGAAGATCCTAGTTCTCGTATTGTTCTAGGAACCGTTTCCTCGTTAATGTTCATGTGCCCGATTTCGAACGCACGCTAT
Source organism: Pristionchus maxplancki (assembly GCA_900490775.1). NCBI lineage: Eukaryota > Metazoa > Nematoda > Chromadorea > Rhabditida > Neodiplogasteridae > Pristionchus > Pristionchus maxplancki. The sequence goes on from LS573749.1 coordinate 143,427, forward strand.
GAGGGAATTCTCACCGTTCGGAATCTGGTCACTCAGACCATCGAACGTGTTCAATGAAGAGACCATTTTTCCCTAGTCATATCTTGTTTCGAACTCGCACGCCACGGGGGGACGTAGAAGGGACGGAGGGGCATTCACACTTTCTTCCTCACTTCTCGTCGACTTCCGGAAACGTGTTGGCCACTGTGAGGGAGGCGCGTGTTTTGTTGCCAGAGGGTACAGATTGCAAACATTCGGCCGAGGCTGAGCTCGTTGATCCGGAGGAGGGGACGTGTTCGATGTTTCGCGCCTTCGTACCGTGATTCCTTGACAAAACGTTCAGTTGTTCCATACGGCCCCCATGATTGGTTATGAATTTGATGAGACACTTTGGAGCAGAGTGTGCGATCGTTGATCCGGGGCGACGATTTCACTGGCTATATCTTTCCTCGCTTGAACTTGCAGTTTTAGTGCACTCGTTTTTTTGTCAGTATGGAGTGAAATTCGTGCCTACTTCTTGCTTCACAATTAGCTCGAATTGTTTCAATTGAGTTTCAGCCGATGCTCATATTCTCATCCGCGTCTAGAAAGACAGTAATATTGCCCGAATCCATTATAAAAAAAACTAAATCTGAGAATAATTTTGGCGATTTGAGTAATGGCACAGGGCAGATGACATTGGAACCGTGGTGACTGCACGATTCCGTCTTGCGTTTCAGCTATAATTCTTTTTCGACAATTGAGTTGAGTTTCACTCGAGATTCATCAGTGGTTGAGGATGTCCAAAAACAATGTATCTTTCGTTTTCTTTTTTGAAAATTTAATAGATCTGAGCGCTCGAATTTTTATCTAATGAACTTTGTAAAACTTATGGATGCTTGAAAGACTGTTGAGATTCAAAGGTTGGAATCAAAAGGAATTGCCCAACCCCTCATCCAGATCCCTTCCTCCCCTCTTCCGCCTAATGATTGCTGGCCCCGTAAAAACTTGCAAACACAGTTTGGCTGAGAGGAAAGAAGTGAGATGAGATAACTACCTGTCTCTGACCCCCTTCCTACACTGGTTGCAGATAGGTTAGCCATCACCTGTTCGGAAGGTTGCCGCGTTTCCCTGAGTTTGCTTACAATTGTGGTTATTGTTGCATTAGAGTTGGTCCAGGGATCGGCTAATGTACGGTTGATGGAGGAATGGACGATAAGCGCTCTTCCTGTTTCTGAGAATAGAATCAGGGGATTCCCTTCACGTCACTTCCTCGAATTTCCCCTAACTTTAAGCACTAAAAGTTCTTGTCAAACAGTGTTCTTATCGCACAAGGAACCCTGAGGGATTCCCTCCTTTCGGGAACTTCCCAGTTCTATCTCGCGTCACTTCAGATGGGATTGTTATTGAACCGACGTACTATCACCCTCTGACTCTAATCAGGCAGACAGAATGAGAGATCAGGTGATTCGGAGAGAGCAAGATCCTCCTCTCCCCGCCCTTCGCTCCTCCCGCCCATTGTTCCCCTCTGCCTCTGGGGCATATTTGAACAGTCACTGATGCCATTCTCACATTTTGTTGAATCTGCGAGGAGGATCTCTCTGTCTCTCGAGAGAGGAAGCTTATCTTCCGGGTTTCATGGGTACATTGTTACTCCTCGCTTTGCCATTCTTCCTGCGTGATCTGGGGGTTCTTCCTGGGTTGAGCTGAAGGTTTGAGGAGTGAATACTGAGAGATCGTTCCCGATTTCAATTCACTTCAATCCACCATTGGCCTTTTTCGAATTAATGCTGCTTTTGATTTATCCTTCTGCTCATGCAAATGATCTCTTATCTCTCTGTCCCTCTGTCTTATCCCTCTTATCTACAATGTTTCGGTTAGCTCGAGTGAGCATTCGTAGATTGTCTGAAATACATTCATTTGGTTGCCCAGATTTAGAAAGAATTTTGTCCGTTCTTGGTCGTAGAAAGATGCAATTCATCTGTAGCTATTTCAAGGTAGCTCACCCCTTTGGTCACTCCTTCTTCCTCCTCACACAGCTTGTGTGTGCCTAGTCGTGGCTATTATTTTTCTATCACCTCCTCGCCGATCCCCCCAATAGCCCCTCCGTCACCTCGAGGGTGAATTTGCGCAAGCTGCTTGGCCACACTGGACGTGGTGGTTTCTCGAAGTAGCCACAGCTGGACTAACCCGGCGCGGATAGGACGAGCGAGTGATCAGTGATGACCCCTGGGCTTTTGTTGTATCTCGATTTCGAATCGCGCGTGCCTGTAACGTTGGAACGGCCTCATTGATCTCTTTCTACTCTAAGAAATGAAGTCCCTGTTTTATTATTCTGTTCTCGATCGCGAATCAATCGTTCATTTCCATCTGGAAGTTCTATTTCACTCGTTTTCAACGATCGCTGAATCCCCTTCCTCCTAGAATTACCAGCCCCTTGACACCCTCCGGCTTCAGACGTCCCTTCCCTCACACACAGGAACGTCATCTCGCCCTCTTCCTTGTCCTTTGCGGGCCCTTCTCTGCGTCTCTCCAATCCCCTTGAACTCTCACCTTCTCTCACCATCGAGAGAGCGCTAAGAAACGAGAGACCGCTCATTTTCTGCTCCGATGTTTGCGCTTAGTGACCACCATTTTCACGTAAGACGATGGAGTTCGGAGGGAGTAGGCGGGTGGAGGGGAAACCGTGTAGTGGCCCCGGAACGCCGCGTTTATCGATTGATTATCTGACCTACCGTACTGTTGCCCTGATGTGTATTTTTGTACTAATCCTACGTCTACTCGTGTAGTTATCCGTGAGATCGCTCCGCTACAGTACCCTCTGATACCGAATCTATCACTTCGAAAATCGATATCTCAGGGCGTCGACATCGGATGCTCCTGTGCTCCTCACTATGCTTCTCCAAGATCGAGCACACGGAAGAAAGAAAGCGGCAGAAGGAAATCAATAACAACAACAACAACAATAACAATAACAGGTTCGGAAATTTCGCTAAAGCCAAATTGAGACTGTTGTGGGTTACGGTAGTCACCAATTGATCCTTCTTTGATTGTGTTTGTCGAAGAATTGCCCAATAAACCCGTGCCAGTCACTTCTCTTTTTGCAGTAGACAAATCGGTGTTATTGGATGTTATCTCCCCTCTTTCCTCCCTCCAGATATTGTCCTATTGTGGTAGATCACGTCACAGCGAACACACAAACAGACTATTACGAGAACTGAACCGCAATGCTAACAAAGGCGAACTGGAATCGATCTGAGAGATACGGTAAATAGGTACATAGTGGGGGATCTTCGACTCTGTCATCGGAACTGATACGTACAATCTCTAAAAAGAAATGCGAGGAGTTGATAACCGAGACATGCCAATAGGCAGATTAGGTAAAAGTTGATGAGGCTGGACATCATCAACGATTAGTTTGGGCCATTCAGAAGAGTTTGCCAACAACTCTTTATAAATAAGTAGTTAATTTGAGAAATAACAATAAATTTCAAAAAGAACGAATTTTCCGTTCCGAGAGTGTGCAAACAGTACACGTTGCTCTCTTTGCAGACGCGTGTCTGCGCGTGCTATTATGAGCGCTTTGCTCAACCACACACGTGTTTTCAATGCTTATTTTTACAACTTTAATAATTTTTGTGTTTATTTATTATGTCACCATTGTATTCAGCACCATCATAACCGCCGTGTCGCGAATTTTGGTCGCTTTCCGCCAATTTTTGGCTGAGTTATGGTTATTTTCCAGGAATGGAGCAGTTTTCTTGATTGACTCGACGACGTTTTGATCTACTACTTGGAAATGAGCCGAAACTGGTCCTCTGGAGGGGCGACGCCCGGCGGGTTAGTCAGTTTGGCTTAGTTCTGACTTGCATTTCTCTTGATCACGCGCGTCGTTCTCGCCATCTCTTTGTTTTTCCCACTCCCCGAGCGTATTACTGCATTCCCCCAGTTCGAGAACAACGAGCAGCTCGTGATTTAGCAGTTCAGTTAGGCGTAGAAATCCCCGAATCGATGCCGGAACTGTTGGCGACGACGCTTTCCCTCCCTCGCCAGCCTAAAAGCCTCCCACTAATCCAATTGTCGGCCTCAGAGGCTGGTTGATGCCCACAAGTGCTCTTGAACTGCGAGAGAAAGAGTCGTATGGGAGAAAAGACTTTATAGGTCATAGGGGAGAAGAAGGAGACACTTCCAAGTACTTTAGGAGATTAGTATGAAATAAACTGTTGCAATAATTGAGGGAATCGCTGAATGATTCACTGTTAGATGCCGTATGACAATAAGTATTGCCATATACCTTTATATAATAGCTTTAGTAATTGACTGGTCGCCCTTTCAGTGTGCAGCCGCGACCGGCCGTCTACGGGGCGCAGTACCCGCCCCTGCAGCATGCAGCTGCAGCAGCAGCCCTCTCCTCTCCCTCAAGACAGCCCGCCGGCAAGACGAAGCCAGCCAACAAGCTGCAGGATTACGAGAATAGGTTTCGCCATTGTTTTTTTTGTGTATTTTCTCCCTTTCACATACTCGATCATAGATAATTGCGTTGATAACTATACCCTTGTTAGAATCGATGATTAATTCCCTTGCGATTTTCCACTACAGTTGCGTCTTCTATGACGTCTGCGGCGATGATTGCCTGGATCGTTTATCTATTATTATATTAATTAATTTTTTATTGTTTAGTTAATTAATTTTAATTATTTAACTAATTCCAGTGTCTCGGATGCGTGGACGACGTCGGTGCAGCTGGATGATGAGCAAGTCCTGTCCGCCGCTCAGAGGGTGCGTCAACACTTATTTAAAACACGGTCCGCTTAAGAACGTCGAAGGGGGTGGCACAGTAGCTCAAAATGGTCCCCGGAGGTTCAAACTTGGTGGTTAGACTCCCTAGGGCTGGGATACACTTCAGCCAAAAATATGGCCCGAAAAGTTGATCTTTGATCTTTGAGATCGAAAATTTTCATCCTGATTTTAACCCCACAAATTATATACCATTCGATAGAGCATCAAAAGTTATGCATAGGCTCAAATTTTCAAAGGTTGTGAACTTCAACTTTTCGAAAAAATCGAGAAAATGTCGAAAAATGACTATTTGATTTTTTTCAAAAAAATAGTTCGCAATGTTCCTATGATTTGCACCTCCTGGAAAATTGATATTATATGTAAAAATGTATGAGGAATTCATAAAAAAATACCTCGAGGTGGTTAGACATGCCCGGACATGACTTTTTCTCGAAAATCTAGCACGCAATCGTCGACGCAGGTTCGAATCCGCCTCCCTACATCAATCTTTTGCCAGCCTTTTTCATGCTCCAAATGATGATTTTTCGATATGAAGTCACTTTTCATATCATTATACGCTGTTTCAACATTCGTTGACTTCTTTTCAGACCTAAAATCGAACATGACAAAAACCAATTTTTTCACATGAGGGTCCCCCCTTATGTGAAAAAGTAAATGCGCAACCAAACCCTTATGTGAAAAATGAGGTTGGGGTCATGTCGGCATTTACTATTGAAAAGTGGTTCAAACAATGTCGGATCAATGTGAAAACAGGTGAGAAGTGACTCCATGTCGAAAAATCATCATTTGGAGCATGAAAAAGGCTGGCAAAAGATTGATGTAGGGAGGCGGATTCGAACTTGCGTCGACGATTGCGTTAGATTTTCGAGAAAAATTCATATCCGGGCATGTCTAACCACCTCGAGGTATTTTTTTATGAATTCCTCATACATTTTTACATATAATATCAATTTTCCAGGAGGTGCAAATCATAGGAACATTGCGAACTATTTTTTTGAAAAAAATCAAATCGTCATTTGTCGACATTTTCTCGATTTTCTCGAAAAGTTAGTTCAAAACCTTGAGCCTATGCATAACTTTTGATGCTCTATCGAATGGTATATAATTTGTGGGGTTAAAATCAAGATGAAAATTTTCGATATCAAAGATCAAAGATCAACTTTTCGGGCCAAATTTTTGGCTGAAGTGTATCCCAGCCCTAGGGAGTCTAACCACCAAGTTTGAACCTCCGGGGACCATTTTGAGCTACTGTGCCACTTCCCCTCTCGATTTCGACGTTCTTACGGAGAGCGCGTTTTAAAATACAACAATTTTTTTGTATTTTATCAAATGATAACCTGTTTTTGAGTATACTACATTTTTTATCCACCGATATTCGCAAATCCAGTGTGGCGGCTCATTGTTTTCAACTTCTTTAGATTAAAGACCAGTTAGATTTTTAATATTAATAACCTCCTCTCCTTGCAGGTGCTCGCCCAGCACGCGGCGGCCTCTCGCGAGGAGGAGGAGATCATGCCGCCCGTTGGAGTGACGCCTGCCAAGAATAGCCGCATCCAGGCAATGCAGAGACTTGCGATTCAGAAAGGTTAGTTGAGTATCGAAAACTGATGAGGAGACTGACCATGCATAAAGGTATGCTAGAAAAATAGCATTCGCGTTATAGCTATTGTAAAAAGAGGGGAGATGAGGGCAAAATGTCAGTCTTTATTCTCAACCTTTTTTTTTAACCTATTTTGTTGGGGATTTTGAGTTTCGACTCGAACATGTATACAGTTCAGAGATGCACGAGTAATTACATATATGAAGAAAAGGTATGGAAATAAAAAAAGGAAAAAAAATTGTTTCTACTATCATAGTTTCGAAGCCAGTTAGCAATCATATAATCGGCGTAGAAAGAATATTGTTGAGAACGGATAACGTTTCACAAGACACTGTGGCATGCTTCTACTCTGTTAGAAGGGGGGGGGGGAATTCCAAATTTGAAATTTCAAATGATTTTAATAATTAAAAACAATTAATAATATTTATTGCAGGTCCACTGCCGTCGAAGGGAGGCGCAGCCGAGGCGACGACCGCGCCCTCGCTTTACCCACGACTGGTGGACACGTCGACTGAGGAAACGACCAGAAGCTCAGCCAAGGGAACCGGAGGTACGGCCCATTCTTAAAGCTAGCGGATGATAGAGGGTAGGGTAGGATAGAGAATGAGAAGAGGAATTATTATGGGAATCAGCAGTTCTCGTTTTTATAGAGCAGAAAAGAACTTGACATATACGAGTTTCAAACATTTTATAAGATGTCTCCGTATTGCGCAATATTTTCAATCTCTTCTTTCTAAAAAATATCGATGGATGCTGAAGTGGCAATGCGTTCCGATCAATCGTTCGTCTTCAACACTTATCTATGATTACTCCACTCCATCTTGACACTAACATTAATCATCTATCAATTGTGCAGATAAGAGATACATTAAAGTTCCCCTCCACACACACCAATTTTTCAAACTCGCGCGCGATCAAGGAAGGGGAGGAAGAGGAGGGTAGATCAATGCCCACGTCTCTCTCGATCGGCGCGATTCATGACGAAATCGATTCCCAGAGGAGAGAGCGCGAGGGAAAAGGAGAGAGCGAGCCAACGAGAGAGATGGGAAGCGCATTCGATGGCCTCTACCAACCGTATAACTACCGTAATTTTTCCTCAGGATAGATCAAGCCCTAGTCTTTGAAAATTCGCCACAGGCCGGATTTTAAGTTTTTGAAGTATTTTGCTTTGTTTACATGCAAATGGCGGCACGTTAATTCATAAAATCAAATAAAAAGTGGGGTTAAAAAAGTGTGTGGAGGGGAACTTTAATTATCGATCAATTCGATTCAGGCGACCGCGACGCGGCGCGTTTCGAGCGTCTGCGTCGTGCGCTCTCGGTCAACGGGGAGACGGAGGTGGACATGGGCAGACTGAGGGAGGACTGCTGGCTGGGCATCGCTCATCGCATGAGACCCGCGGTGAGGGAGGGGGGGGGGGGTTGAAATTACAGTTGAAATCGTACCGCAAAACCAACGG
>LS581359.1:15953-26074 GCA_900490775.1 Pristionchus maxplancki
GATGCTTCTGGAAAGCCTGTTGATGCCGACGGAAACGTCCTGCCTACTGACTCGAACGGAAACTACATCCAGCCTGTTGTTGGCCCCGATGGTCAGCCTCTTCCTACCGATGCCGCTGGCAAGCCTGTCTACCCCGTCGTCGGCCCTGATGGTACACCTCTCGCAACCGACTCGACTGGAGCAGTCGTTGGACCAGGTGGACAACCCATCCCCACTGATGCTTCTGGAAAGCCTGTCGATGCCGACGGAAACGTCCTGCCTACTGACTCGAACAGAAACTACATCCAGCCTGTTATTGGCCCCGATGGTCAGCCTCTTCCTACAGATGCCGCTGGCAAGCCTGTCTACCCCGTCGTCGGCCCTGATGGTACACCTCTCGCAACCGACTCGACTGGAGCAGTCGTTGGACCAGATGGACAACCCATCCCCACTGATGCTTCTGGAAAGCCTGTTGATGCCGACGGAAACGTCCTGCCTACTGACTCGAACGGAAACTACATGTTCCCCATCGAAAAAGAGAAAGTGATTCCAATTATCGGAGCTGATGGCCAGCCTCTTCCCACGGACAACGACGGGAATGTCGTTCGACCCGATGGTTCTTTCGTTGCGAAGAATGAGGAGGGACATCCAATCGGCCCCGATGGTCTTCCTCTTCCTACCGACCAATCTGGCAATCTCATTTATCCCGCCATCTCTGCCGAAGGAAAAGTGCTGCCAACTGACTCGAATGGACGATTCATCTATCCTGTTATTGGACCCGATGGGGAACTTCTTCCGACTGACAGTTCTGGTTAGTTTCCCCTATTCCAATTTTCTTATTATTCTCGTTGCAGGTTCATCAATTCGAAAGGATGGTTCAGTCGTGCCTACTAACAATCTTGGATTGCCTCTTGCTGAAAACGATCAAGTAAATTTGTTATTACGGTTTTAGCGAATTTTCAATGTGCGTCAGGTTCTTCCCACCGATCGAAGTGGTACTCATATCATTCCTCCTCCCACTCGTCGTCCTTCTCCTCATTGCATCGTCTCTTCCACCATCGACGTCATCCTTGTCATGGACACTTCATCCAATGTCAAGATCCTCGACTATCGAGTCATGAAGGAACTACTCAAAAACTTCCTATCGGAACACTTCAATCTCGGTCGCAATCGAGTAAGAGTAGGAGTGGTTAAGTATGGCGATTGCTCAGAGGTACGGTTCTTCACCCTCTCATCCACTCCAATTGTCCAATCAGGTTCCTGTCTCTCTTGGAGACTACGATCAACCAGAAGAACTGCTTGCTCGAATTGGAGAGACGAGAAGGATGAAGGTACTCCATCCTATGCTATCCCCGTATTCACGCTTCCTTATTCCCAATTCAGAATTCTGCCAATCTCGAGTCTGCTCTTCGTGAAGCATCGGGCGATTTCCATCTCTCTGGATCAGACGAAACTCCTCGAGTTGTCATAATCTTCAAGAATGGAAAGGCATCGTAAGTATCTCTGTCTTCCTTCTCTTCATCCTCTTCTTTCTTCAGGACTGATGCTGCTACTGAGGCAGCTCGATTGAGAGATGAACTCAAGACTATGATATTCGTGGCTGAGGCTGGAGAGGACAGTGAAAGCAGGGTAATTCACACTCCCCCCCCCCTCTCGCCTCTCATTCCACTCCATTCCAGGCTCAGAATGGTGCAATCGTTGGATCATCTCACGTTAATTCTCGTGTTGTGTACGTTCCCCAATGGAGAGGTGCAGATTCGGAAGTTCTCGGACCCATAGCAGATGAAATTTGCAAGGTAACATATAGCCTTCCTCGATTATCACGACTACGCAAACAATCGACTCACAATTTCTCTCTCAGACTGTTCCCAATGTCGATTCTGGTGTTACTCAACAGACCTGGCCAATGCGGAAGACGACTCTACCCAGTCAGACCATGACTCCCAGAGAATGCACTCATATTGACTTCGAGGTAAACGAAGGAGGGGGAGACATGGAAATAATGAATTCAGGCTGATGTCATTGTTATGCTCGATTCTTCTGATAACTTCTCGGATGAAGATTTCGATCAGATGAAGGAAGGATTGGCTGGCCTAGTCGATGAGACTTTCGATCTATCTCCTGATGTTGTCAGAGTCGGATTCGTCGTTTACACGTATCTTTCGACATTTTTTATTTGTTGCTTTGTTCATGTAGATTTTTATGTTTATCCGGTATTACTTTCAAGTCATATGAAAAAATTGTGCAAAAATGGTTAAAAATGTGATAGAAAGGCATGCTCCCATACTCGTCCTCTTGCAGTGATAAAGTGGCCGTTCCTGTCGCTCTCGGACACTATGAAGACAAGATCGAATTGGCTGAGAAGATCATCGGAGCAGAGAAGATTGATGAGGGACAGGTAGTAATTGAGGGGACTGCCTTCTCTCTATTCATCCTTTCTCAGGCAATCGCCCTCTACGGATTCAATGCAGCTCGTCAGCAATTCGAACAGCACGGAAGAAAGAATGCAACTAGGATGGTTATTATGGTCACCAATGGAGTCAATCGGTACGGAACAAAAGGATAAGTGGAATGGAATAAAGAGAGCGAAAATGATCTTGAATTATATTAGATTGGATATGAATCTCTTTTATTTCAGTGGAAATGCCGCTGGTGCTGCAGAAGAACTTCGATCTTCCTTCAATGTTCAAGTATTCGTTATCGCCGTCAATGCTCAAGCTGAACAATTGGCATCTCTCAAGAGAGTCGTCGGTCAGTATCTAGACTGGAATTGCATCTATCATTCGACTTTTCTTCCATCTTTAGGAGACCATCCGGAACGAGTTCTCAAGATTGGATCGTCTCGTGAGATCACCGATAGAAACGTCGATCTTGGTCGTCGTCTCTGTGGTTTCTCTACTCCCAATCCAACTTCCGTTCGTCCAACCACTCCTGCATTCACTAAGAGAGACGCTGCTGATGGGTACGAATCCCCCCAGACCAGATCAATTATTGATCTTCTTCTAGATCGACAACTCTCTCTGCCTCTCGTACCACTCGAGCTCTCATCGATGCGTCCGCCCTCTGCTCAGATGGAATTGATCGACCCTATCAGATGAATGTAGTCATCGACGTCACTGCACGATCTCCCAAGGAGGTCAGACAGGTCCCCTCTCCCTTCTCACTTCATCTATTCCAGGACTTGGCTGCAGTACTTGGTCAATTCTCATCCTTCATTCAAGAGAGATTTGGTGATTCTTCCCATCTCATGCAGATAAATGTCATCACTGTCGGCAGTCACAATGTTCGTTTCCATTCTATCTATTCACCCCTCCATCTCTCATCCTCTATCTGTAGGTCCGTCAATCCTTCGATGACGTCAACGTGGCCGATGTAGTCGATCTCTTCGAGGACATCAACCAGAATTCGTTCGTCCATTCCTCCCCTTCTCCCTTTATCCCGTCTTATTCAGGGAAGACACAGTCTCAGCCAAATTGGGAGAGGCCATCGATCGATCCATTGCTCTCTCCAATTCCAATTACATTGCTGGAGCGACTAAGTTGCTTGTTGTGATCAGCGCTGATGGCACATCGAGGTATACTAATAATCCCTCTTCTACGAACTTTCGAGTTGGAGAGGGTAACACGAAAAGTACTAGAGAAAAGGATAGCAGTGACGAGTGACATTTGGCAACGAACAAGTCCTCTGTCAAACACTCCATTTCATATTTGTCAATTCCTCCTTCTTTTCAGTGACAATGCCGTCGCCTCGGCCGAATTCGCCTCTGAAGACTTTGAACAACACGTGATCACATTCTCAGTGAGGAAGATCTCATCTGATACTCTCGTCAAGATGGCTGGTGGAGTGGCGACTAGGTGAGAAGAAAGATTAAGAGATCCATCACAAGGAAATATTCATATTTTTTCAAGAAAGTGGAAAACGGATGCGTTAAGAAGCAACGTAAAAGTGATCGAGTAATCATATCATTCCATTCCCCAGAGTCATCCATCTCGACAATTGGGAATCGGCCTCTGATGTCTTCAGAAGTTGGACTGCGTATGCAATCTGCGACTTCATGAAAGCAACGACGAGAATTCCCAAGAGAAAGACGACGACTGCACTTCCCAAGGGTAAGATGGAAGATTGGTCACATGGAAATACATGTGAAAATTAAATGTGGAAATTAAATGTGAAACTCGAAAGATAAAAAAAATATTCACACGGCTGGGACAAAAATCACAGGCATCTCTGTATGACTTCCGCTATTTCCAGAAATGTCGAAGAACGAGCCATCAAACGTTGAACTTCATGCCCTTTCTCCATCTTCCATCTCAGTCTCATGGACTTGCTGCACTAATACCAGATCTGTGAGTAGAAGAGACAGTTTATGATCACTCACTCATTTATCCCTTACAATCTATTTCAGAACTACTCCATCATCTACACTCCGGACACATCGATTCCTCGTGAGAAATGGCAACGAATGACTGCGACGTAAGAGATTGAATGGATAGAAAGAGATCATGGAATGACTGGCCACTATCCATCCAATCCATCTATTTCAGTTGCCGCGAATCCTTCGGTTTGACCCTCTCCTCCCTTCCTTCCGATACGACTTACACTGTCTGTGTACTTTCCTCCCACGAAACTCGCAATGCAACAGCAATTTCTTCCACTTCAAACTGTGCCCAGATTAGTCTGGATAAGAGTGAGTAATGATGAATACCAGAACAATAGATATTCAAAAACATGAAAAGTAATAAAAAAAAAAGAAGAAAAAGACGTCATCGATATGATGATACTGATGTTCCCCCTTCAGATTCCACTCCTCCTCCCTCTCTCACCCTCATTGATTCTGTCGCCCCTTGCAATTGTCTATGCAAGAATGGAGAAGCTCGTCTCCAACCCTGCAATGCTGTCACCGCAAGACCCGTTAGTTACATCCATTCACTCATTTCTCGCATATTCCACAATCAAAGAAACATATAAGATATAAGAAAGGACCAAAAAGCTCAAGATGACAACCTCCTTCACTTGAGGTGGCAACTCTTCCTCCTGCTACTCTGGATGAATGCCCCTGCAAATTGCAATCCCATTCCGGACGATGTCCCAAGGGATACACTCTCAATGGAGCTGCTTGCTATGGTGAGAGACCACCCCCCCCCCTTCAATGTGACCCTTCCCTTTAGATGTGGACGAGTGTCTCGTTCACAATGGTGGCTGCTCTCATGGATGTGTAAATACTCCCGGATCATTCTATTGTGCATGCCCCAATGGTGAGACACTAACTACAACACTATCATCATCAATTAACCCATCGAGAGGCAACTTCTACAGTATCCCTCATAGCACAACATCCTAACTCACTGAATGGCAGGAATGCTCCGTGATCCTCTTGACAACTTCAAGTGCCTGCCTGCCTCTCAATCCTTCGATAGTCTGGCAGCTCTTCTCACTCAATATCTCCATGAGAATCGACCCTCTCCTGGAGACATCGGAGTAGTGAGAGACGAGACTGGAAGAACACACTACAAGGTACGAGGATCGAAATAAGGAACACATTTCCTGATCAGAGTAGGCCGTGTGGGATGAGGGGAGATTGGAGAAATGAAGAGTGAGAGGAACACGCTCCATATAGAAATGCAAATATAAGATTACGTTTTCTGGTATAGTTAGAACCTACAATAACTTGACCTGATGTTTGCAGGCTACCATCAAGGCAGATGACAACAAGTCCATCTCCTTCCAGTGGTCTTCGATGCCCGATTCAATCAAGAAAGCCTTTAAGTGGCTCATCTAATTTTCTATTCATTAGTTTACCCAACCTAATATACTACTCAACATTCTATTCAGATTTCCACTACCAATCATTCATTGATCGATCTTCACTATAGGATACAGTAATCCATAGCTAGTGTGCCTAGCATTAGTAGCCTTTATTCAAAGAATTCTTTCATTTTCGATAACGCTTTCATTGATCTACTGCCTATCTTTCTCGATTCTAAGCACAGTGACCACCATTACTCTCTCCCACTCTCCCGCGTGCCACTCTTGCCTTTCCATGAGTGATCCATGAGTAGCGAGTTATTTGTAGTATTCGGATCTTCAGTTGTACCGTATAAATTATTCAATAATATCGATAGAGCTCTTCATTCGCAACATCATCATACAAAAAGGAGACAACAAGTAACAGTGAAATAACATCTACTATCCTATTCATCTAATCGGTATCGATCGACAGATTGAGTATCATTTCGACTCTAAGAGCAGTTCAGAAACAGGGTCAGATATTCGTGTCAGTATAAGAATATGATGGAAAAAAATAAATTGTAAACTATCAGCCTCATTCGAATCAGTTTATTGAAACTGTTTACTTCGAAATAAACGCCTTCATATTGTTAAGCAGGTTGATGTACAGCTTGTGCTCGTGAGAAGAAGCGAAGGCAACGAGGTTCCTACGAGAAGGGATATTGGATTACATGATACCAGTGATCGACTCACTTAAGGAACTCGCCATCAAATCCACGCTCTTCGAGATATCGAACGTAGAGAAGTTCCTGGATGGTCTGAAAATGGACATGTATTATGCTCTTAAATAAGTTCGATTTGTCAAATTACAATAAATATAAAATTATATCAAGAAGTTCTTACCGAGTCAATGTACTTTCCACTGGTGGCATACACGTGGGAAGGAACATCCTCTTCGCTTCCCTTAACGGCAGGAGCAATGTAGAACTCCTCTACTTGGAAATCGTCTGCAATATATTCAATTATTTATTATTTATTCAACTTATTCACTGATCATGTGCTAAAAAAATAAATGCGATTACTTCTATCAGAACGTTTTTTTTTATATTATACCAGACCAACCCGTCCGCTTACGTCGGTGGGACTATCCTGATAAGCGTATGTTAAAAATAAGAACGGATAATGTGCACCCAAGAGTTACTTTCATACTAGTGTTGGCATTTCGTTGTTTGCGACGTCGCAATAGCGTCCTCTCTAGGTTGCGACGTCGCAACGGATAGGGGGAAGGTTACGACGTCGCTACGTTTTAGCGACGTCGTAACCTTTTTCCTCGCCATTGCGACGTCGCTATGTCGCAACCGCTTAGCCAGCCCTATTTCATACGTGGGCATCATTGTTGGCAGCAGCAATACCCACCCGATTCTGTCGAGTTTAACCCACCCGAATCTCATAAATTTTAGTAAAACTATGCAAAATGCCCTCATAGTTAGTGTATTTTCGTTACATACCCGCCCGATATGCATACCCTAGCAACAATTCCTGCCTATGTATGGTTTATGTATTCATGCCCATAACGTATAAATGTCGACACATGAGAAAAGTGAACAAACGCAATGAGGTTATTCTGCTTTGTATAGTATATAAATAGAAAATTTTTTTAAAAGGAAATGACGTACACTCTCCGGGTTGCTCAGCCTCGACTAGCTCGAGATGGAAGCAGAGTCTCTCGTCTCCCTTCGTTATCTCAATCGAGAAAGGAGGAAGAGCGACGGGGGAAGGAGTCTGAACACATACAATAATTAACATAACGTCGTAAATTAGTAAGCATGACCAGTTGTATTTCTCAGGTACAAAAATCTTACGTTGTTAGGATCATCGAACTCCTCAGCAATCTCGACCGAGTGATTCACATTGAAAACAACGAGAATGCTCTCGTTGCCGTGGCTCTTCGTGAGACGCACCTAAGCTTATTTATCACAGATATCGCGAGAGAATGTAGCAAAAACAGCCCATTTTGGAAATAGATTTTTCAAATTCAACATAGATCAACCATATTATAATGGTAACATTCCCTAGTGACAAGGATTCGGCACATCAGGTACACTTGTCCCAAAACCGGCTTTTAGACAATTTCCGGCTCTGGATCCGGCTATTCTGTATCTCAGCTCCCAGTTGAGCTAGAGACCTGTACTCGGGCTCAAAATATGCGGAAAAATGTAACTAACAACTTTTCTATTGACACCGAAGCTGTCTTTCAAAAAAAAAATACACCAAAAAATTTTTTTTTCGATTTTTTGCGGAAGCAATTCCCAGAATTTTATTGCTGAATATGAAAGAGGGAGGTCATGTGTATATAATAAAAAAATAAAAAGGGGCATTTGGAGGGGGTATTTTTTCTATAGCCCGCCGAATGTCGAAAAAATGACGGTTTTAGGGAAATTATCGATTTTTTGAAGCTCGAATCTTTCCAATTTCGGCCTTGCTGTGGGTCTAATCGACGGAAAATTATGTATCCAGGTCAGAAAAGTATTTCCTGAAAGTTGGAGACGGATTGCTGAATTTTTTAGAAATTCATTTTTTTCGATTTTTGGGCCAAAAATCGAAATTTTTGTCAAAAATTTTTTTTCATCGAAATTCTTCCAAACTTTACATTTATGTTATTTGCATATGTAGGAGTTGTTTCTAGTTGATTTGACACACAGCAAGGCTGAAATAGGAAAAATTTCGAGCTTCAGAAAATCGATAATTTCCCAAAAACCGTCATTTTTCGACCTTCGGCGGGCTACAGAAAAAATACCCCCTCCAAGTCGAAAAAAATATTTTTTGGTGATGAAATCAGTTTATTTTTATTTTTTGTAAGAACTTGTACAGCTTCGGTGTCAATACAAAAGTTGTTTGTTATATTTTTCCGCATATTTTGAGCCCGAGGTCTCTTGCTCAAATGGGAGCTGAGATACAGCATAGCCGGCTCCAGAGCCGGGAATCGTCTAAAAGCCGGTTTTGGGACAAGTGTACCGGATGTGCCGAATCCTTGCCACTAGGGTATGTTACCATTATAATATGGGTGATCAATGTTGAATTTGAAAAATCTATTTCCCAGGTTGCTTCATTCTCTCCTAATCCATGTGTTATAGCAATCACTCCGTTGATTCAGTTGTTAGATTGAATTCAACTTGACGATAAATATGCATTTTACCTCAGCTTCCTTGGTAGTCACGGTGAATCCAGGGAACATATTGGGAGAGGCAGCCGGGTGTTGAGCCTGGAATGTGCAGAATGGAAAACAAATCCCCCTATACAAAAATGATGCCGATAGCAATTGAATGCGAAAACTATATTATTTGAATTACATTTTAGTTCATGTGGCAACGGTTTAGAAAGAAATAAAAAAAACGAAATCAACGTAATATAAAAATAAATAAATAAACAACAAAGCATATTCCACCTCAAGGTCCTTCTCGGCATCGATTTCGTGCTTGAGCGCCTCCGAAAGCTCAGTAGCAACGTTGTAAGCTATAACAAAAACGATTATGTTCGGTGCGTGTGGGAGACAGGATATATCCTACTAGGGCTCTCCACGAGCCATCGGGGGAAAAGTAAACGAGCTATGCAATTTTCTATTAATTTTTTAGACCATTTCGCTTCTTTCAATACACCCACTACTTACCACGAGGTGAAGTGCTGAAGAGCCTAACGTCTCCGAGGATGACGCTCTTGTTGTGTGTCAGGAAGCTGTAGTCCACATGCTGCCTGAAATATTCAATTCAGTAAAACGATATGAAAGAGTTACGAAACTGATTTACCTGGTGTTGCCGCTGGAGAGCCGAGATGAAGCTGCGGCATGCGAGTTGGAGAGGCGTGCCAATGAGCGGAGAAGCGACGAACCACCACGAAGAGCCATCTCGAGCCGGGATTACCTTTAGGGAAGTTGGTAGAGTAACATAAAAAATTTGTTTAAAAAAGGAACGGAACATATCCCATGTATCTGGGTATGGTCAGACCTCCGACAAATATGTTCATTGAATTAATTGCGCAATTATTAATACAATTATAATTAATAGCACACGAAAAAGAACATTTAAAATAAATGAAATTCAACTTCCAGAAGTTTCTCCCAGAAAATTCACTGTTCACTCCACACGCCTACTTTAAGACTCCACCCACTTTCGCGAAGGTGCGCTTAAAGTTTGACTGTACACCACGTGCTAGAAAATGTTAGGGACCACCACGTAAAACGCCAAACTCTCTCTAAAAATCCTGTTTTGCTATTTTAGGGCTATCAGCGATGCATAATCATGATAGTATGTCCAAATTTTTGTAATATTTTAATATTAGCGAGTATTAGCATACAATACTAAGCCCCGCCCATCGTGGTGTAGTGCCAGGATGTGTACTGTTCGCTGGGTCATGTTATT
>LS581359.1:77725-88319 GCA_900490775.1 Pristionchus maxplancki
TAATGTCCGCCACCCGACCGCTCCGCACCAGCACATCAGCCAGGAATGAGTTTCAATATTTTGAAATGTTGCCCGATCTTTCCTCTCTCTAATTCGCTTTTGGAAAAGTTTCTATCATTATTTTGAACCGAGTTATGATCATTTTGGTATTGCGAATTTCGTGAAAAACTACCGTATCCTCCATCTTTGACCTACCGTATCCCGAAAATGGGACCCGATATCAAAAATCCGAAAGCGCAGTTTGAAAGAGCATCATTCAAAGTACCTTACATAAACTTGGTGGGCGGGTAGGACATATGTTTTTCTACCGCCGCGGCGTGGGTGATTCTCTGGCGATTCGTCTCATATGTACCTAATTGGAATCCGTCCAAGATGTTTATTCATTCTGTGAAAGAATAGATAGTTCAATCCACATGATTATCTTTCTCCAATCGGTCAATTCACATCAATTCATGCATACTAAAAACATCTCATCAAAATTCAACTTCCTTTTTCTCTCAAACGAATGAAATTCGTGTCAAACCGATGTCTATGAATTTCGAATGTCCGTTTTACACCCGATTTCCGATTCATAAGCAGTCCATTTTGCAGTTTTCGCGTGAGAGATTGGTTTAGGCCGCATATTACTGTAAGTGGAAGTACTCAATCCCCACGGGTATCTCCCATAACCTCCATGTTTCTATGGCACATTAAGCTAACAGCCTGCTCCCTTTCAGTATCTTTCGTTTTTGCCCTCTTCTTCTTCCAAGTGCAGCCGTATTTCGTTATCTTGGAATTTCCCTCTGAACTCTCCCCCCCCCCCCCTCTTCCTCTACTCCCTCCAACGAAGAACGTACATCTCCCTCGGGAAGTCTCTCTGAAACAGGGCCAGAAAGAGTGTCTCCATTCCCTTTTCTCCTCTATTCTCCATTGTCTTTTCCCTCTTCTCGAATGGAATTGAGATGAATGAAGGAAGAGCTCGAAGGGAATTCATCCAATCGCTGTCCAATGAATCTTCATTCTAAAGGAATATTCCACTTTCTTGCAGGACAATAGAGAATGGGGTACTTGCAGAGAAGGTCTTCAGAACTTCATCGGGGGAATAATAAGCAAGAAGCTGAACAGCTGAACCCCCTCCCTCGCCCCGTGTTATCTCCCTTCATTCTTCTCCGACAAGTGTCGTCGTCTAATTTACTGATTGTGCTACAAGATGAATTATGAACACTGGAAGAGACGAGGAAATAGACAACAGAAGTAGTTCGTACATTGGGGTTTCGATTGGATTGAAGAAGAAATCTCACGGAGATTCATTCTCAAGAGAGGCCACTCGAAAGGAACTTCTAAGTTGAACTTTGGTCTGCCTCGTTTAGTTGTTCACTCATAATTTCAATATTTACTTTGTACGCTGTATAACTTTCAAAAGAAGAGGAAGGAAGAGCACGTAGACTCTTCCTTCCAATCATTTTCTATCACTTTCTATCATTCTTCTGGTCATTCTCATTTCTCTCCGTTCTTTCCAATGGATTTGTTTCCAATCGTTCCAATTCTCTCAGTTCCTTCCCATAAAATACATTGGACCCCTTCAACTCTCTTTTTCATGCTTTCTCTAGGGCAACTCTTGTTCCTCCTCTACTCTACCCTTTGATCTCCATTCTCCTCCCCCTCCCCCATCTCTCCTCCCTTCCTCCCTCCCTCCCTCCTCCTCCCCTCCCCTCCTCCATCCTCTCCCCCCTAGGGGACCGTTCAGCCTCAGTTTCATGCCTGCATTCTGAAACGTGTCGTCCCATTCTCTCTCTTGACTGATACTCTCTTAACTTCCCTCGGATAGGGCAGCCATCTAATTG
Source organism: Pristionchus maxplancki (assembly GCA_900490775.1). NCBI lineage: Eukaryota > Metazoa > Nematoda > Chromadorea > Rhabditida > Neodiplogasteridae > Pristionchus > Pristionchus maxplancki. The sequence goes on from LS581359.1 coordinate 79,549, forward strand.
GATCGAATGCAATTTCTTAAAAACACATCTCTAAGACCACATTCAGATGGCCACGACATGACGATCTCTGATCCATGCAATTATTTTTCGTTCTTCTCTCTGAACTGCAGTCTCCTTGGTTCATCTATCCAATCCCCGTGCAATGGAACTTCTCTCATCTCTCGTCTCGGATATTCAATCAGTTCATCCTTCCCTTCCTCTGTTTCATAGACTGCCCCCTCCCTCCTTCCCTTCTCCATCTAATCATCATCTCTCAATATTCCTTCTCCTCTTCCTTTCTCGTGAAGTAGCTCACTCGAACGTGAATGATGACTGTTCTCAAGAGTTTCCTGTCTCTCTCCTTTTTCCCTCTCTCAATTCTCCCGGAAACCTCATGTTGTATTCACGAAAGGACACGATGCAACCTATTTCACGCATCGAATCCCCTCCTCCTCCTTCCATTCTCTTCTCATCTTCTTTGTTTTTCCCAATCTGACCTTTCCGTCCATCTCAAATTGGAATATTCACAACGGTGATTGTCTTCGAAGGAAAAAAGAGTGGAAGATACTCCTCTTCTACATTAGATTACCCTCTTCTCTATTGTCTTCTCCATCTAAATTCACTGTCTTCATTGCCCTCTCTCTGCTTCCAATTTCGTATGTTTCTGCAGAAGAGAAGGGAGAGAGGAAGGGGAGAGGGAGGGGAGAAGACATCACTAGTGCGTAAGAGGGGAGAGTTTCAGTCTTCTTCTGTTGGATGGAGAGAGAAGAGATGGGTATGTTCAGTCCTCCAATCTGAGAGAAGAAGACGACCCATTCAATGCCATTCCTTCCCTCCTCCTCTCTATGTTGCCATCCCATCCATTCCTTGCTCCTTCTCTACAATCTCTTCATTGCACTCTGCTCAGTCCTTCCTCTTATCCCTACCTATTCTTTCGTCATTCCTCTAGTCTCCTCAAGTATTACTGATGAATTCCTTAGTCAATGCAGATTGTTGATTTGTTTTCGTGCGTAATTCCTGTGTGGGAGAATGCTAATGGAGGGTACGGTACCAGTCTTCCTTCTTCCTTCTTATCCTCTCATCCCCTCATCATCCCCCCTTCGTACCTTTCCACACCATGGAAGGCCCTCATTCACAAACAAATTCAAGCCTTGTTTTGAGTCGTTGCCACTACAAGTTGTTGGCCAGTCAGAATTATGCATTAGGAAGGAACGGTAGCCCCCCCCCCCCTCCTCTGACGATCAACGACGTGATTGATCTATGCATTCAACATTCAGGTACAGTAATCGCCCTCTAATTGCTCCATCGAAGGAATCGGAGACTTTTCTAGTAAATGTGAGAAGAAGAGTGATAGAAGATACTTCGTATAGTTCATTTGGGGATAGTCGAGACTATTGAAGAGAATAGGGATTGGAGGGGAGGGGAGGGGGGGAGGGGAGGGGGGGGGACAAGGGAGAGAAGAGAGGGGGCACTTCCTCATTGTTTCTCCATTATCTCTCTATCTCTCTCTTTATTCCATTCTATGACGTCCTCTATCAAATCCCCCAATACACTCATCATTCTTGTTCTATGATTATTCCTAATATTTGTCACAATATCGAACTCAGTGAATCCATTACCATGAGTTCTCTTCTTCTTCTTACCTTTATGAGCCCATTAGCGAGACATCTTGAGTACCTCCTTCTTCCCCTCTCTCTTGTCTTCAGAGACCTCTCCTTCCCTCCCTTCAGAATGTCACTTCCTCTCCTCCTTCCCTCTTAAAAGGAAGTATCTGTCTATCTCTTCGTTGCCCATAGGAACGGACCAAATCAGACCCCATTCCTTCTCCATTTTCATCCATCAGAAGTATCTCACCTTCCAATATATTGAAAGATTTCTACATTTTCTCAGCATCAATTCAAAATAAGCAAAATAAACTTCTTGCATCTATCTCCTTCTTCCTCCTTCATTCCACTTCATCATCTCTTCATAATCCATTTCTCCTTCCCTGTGATATATTCTCCTGACTCCATCATCTAATTCCTCTCACTTATTCTCTTCTTCTTTCTAGAGATTATTCTTCCTGATTGATCTGAGAGGGCAGGGAATCCCTCTCTCTCTCTCTTCTACTATAGTTTTCCTTCTTCTCCTCTTTTTCGAGATTCCCCTCTTCAGTCTTCCCTCGTTCTTTCCTTCAGTACTCTGTTGTGAGAGAAGAAGACAGTGGTAAAGATGAATGACCATGACTGAACCTCAGCTTTCCCTCTCTTTCCTGTTCACATCTGTTCTTCAATACGAGAAGTGCAATATTCATTGAACAAACGAATGAATTCCTTCCGATCAACTCATCAAGTCTCATCTCCTTCCATTAATTCCCTTTGCCCTTTTTGTTTTTCTTAATAGGGAACCTTCATTAGCGACGGAAACGAATCGGGAATCAAGTGTCGTGGGTGCATAGTGATTGATGAGAGATACTAGAATCCGTTTTCAAAAGTTGCTAAAATGACCAATTAAGAACCGAAAAACGATAATTAATTAATCAGCGTTCACCACATGGGCTGCTCGCCAAAATACCCATCGAGAAACACGCTCCCTCCCCCATCAGTAGGATAGCCTAACTGGTAGAGCGCCAGTCTACAAATACCACAGGCGGTGGTTCGACACCCAGTCGATGCAAATTTTTGCAAATTTTTTTCAAGCTTCAATTTTTCTTGCTTGTTGTTATTAAATACATTTTTGGGATGTAGGACAAATATGCTAATAAAAAACAAAGAATAAATCGAAAAAATTGGACACTAACTATGGCATGAAGATGTTCGAAAAAAATCTTGTGAAATTTTGGCATTGTCGCTATATTAATATTTGGAAACATTTCTATTAGCTTGTTGGTCCGAAAAACCCAAACATGACAACCACAAAAGAAAATTAAGCATGCGAAAAAAGTTTGCAAAACTTTGCATCGACTGGGTGTCGAACCCCCGCCTGTGGTATTTGTAGACTGGCGCTCTACCAGCTAGGCTATCCTACTGATGGGGGAGGGAGCGTGTTTCTCGATGGGTATTTTGGCGAGCAGCCCATGTGGTGAACGCTCATTAATTAATTATCGTTTTTTGGTTCTTAATTGGTCATTTTAGCAACTTTTGAAAACGGATTCTAGTATCTCTCATCAATCACTATGCACCCACGACACTTGATTCCCGATTCGTTTCCGTCGCTAATGAAGGTTCCCTATTTAGTGATGATGCAGTCTTATTCAATAGAATCACCAGGTTGAAGAGGATGAAAAGGAAAGATCTCTCAATACTCAGATAGGGAGAGGGAGTTCCTTCTCCTTCTCAGTTGCAGTGTCGATTCAGTCTAATTTGGAGTCGAAGTCGTGTCGTTCTCAAAGAGAGAAAAGGGAGAGAAACTGAGAGAAACTTAGTGGACACTGACTAGATTGGGAAGAGGGGGAGGAAGGGTCTTTTGAGGGTTCCAAAGATAGGGGAAAAGTCTTCCTTCTAATGAGATTCCTCATCTTCCTTCATTATTTGAAAAATCATTCGTCTTTTCGAAAACCTAATGAATTTCTGCAAAGAGAGAAAGCAAGATCAAGGCATGGCAAGACTCTCTCTACATCTTTTCCAAAGGTGGTGATGGATTTTTCATTTCCTGTGTTGTTACCATTTCATTTAGCTTTGTTTCATTCTTTGGTGGATAATACTCCCTCCCCTCTCTCTCTTCCACCTTCTATAGTAGTCTCACTTCCTTTTGTTTGACCACTTCCTTCCTTGGAAATACAATTCCTCCCTCCGACCTACCATTACCACATCCATACACTTCCTTCCACTCATTCTGGAGGAATAGTAGACCAGTCTCTTTCTCTACTCTATCACAATATTATTCCAACTTCTCTATCTCACTAGAAGGATGGATCAAATCATGGGATAGCCGAGTGGTTTGTCATCCATTCCAAGGGCACCGACGTCAACCCTCGGAGACAGGCCATTACTTATATTCCCAGGAGTCGTTTTGTTGGTTCCTTAGTCACGAAAAGGTAGCAATCCTACTAGAAAGCGCGATTCAGCAAGATATTGTAGTCCGTCGCATGAGGAATGAAGACACTTCTTCATCCCTTCGTCTATTCAGTTGTAGATTCCAATCTGCGAATACAAATCAATTCAGTTCTCAGTTCATCATCTTCTTCAGAATGTATCTCACTATAGATGGATGTTGCATATGAAACTCCTCCTTTCTCTTTCCCATCATTCGATTATCCTTCCATTCTCCTCTTCTTTCTTCTCCTAATGGTGGCCGTGTCCCCTCTTCGTCCATTCCTTCTCCTCTCTCAATCTCTTCTCTCTCTTCTACAATGGAAATGACCCCTTCACTCTCTTTCCCCCCTCTATTCACACTTCCTTTTCGTGTTCTTCTCCCTTCAAAGAACATTCCTCCTCTCTATCGTCCATTCTGACCAATTGTTCATTCCAGGGTCAATATGCCATTCGGAATGAAGTCAACTCTGGATCTTCCTTCCTCCCCTCCTCCTCCCCTTTCTTCCTCTTCTCTCTCCTCTGTATCAGTATCTCCTCTTCTTGTCCCCATGGATTCCACCTTCAGACCGAGACGAGTAAGCATATCTACTTTCTACATCCTTTTAATTGGCTTTCCTCGAAAACTAATTATCTTTCTCCTAAACTCATCAGTTCAACTAATTGGGGGGGGGGGGGAAGTACTCGATACTTCTTCCTTTCATAACCCTTCTCATCCATCATTTACTCACTCTTCCGCAACCTTCGAATGTTCATTCCTCATTCGATGGATAGAGTTGTCATTCATTCTCTTCCTCATCTAGGATACGATAGTGTCAGTGGATTCGATTACGGTAGAGTGCTTGTCACATACAATTTCGTTATATTTTTACTTGGAACAACCGTCTGTCTGCCAAGCCAAAACAAAGTATCTGAAAGTCGCTAACATTGAGGGAGTGAGAATGATTTTATAATCTAATTCTCCTAAGTCACTTAGGCTAAGTGTAAACCTACAATTTGGCTCGGGTACACTCTTCGACTATGAATTATTCTGTTCGTCTTTCTTCAGTTACAGGACGAGGAGGAAGGGGGAAGGGAGTGGACAGGATTCAGATTTCATCCCTGGACTTCCCCCTCCTCCTCTTCTCTGTGCATACTGCAGTAGGGGAAGGTGCAGGAGGAAATATGAATAGTTTACAATGGTTTCCCCCCATCATTCCAATTGCCCCTTCCCTCCTCCCCTCTCCCCTCTCGTCTCCCCCTCACTTCTTCTCTTGAGGCATCCGACGGACGTGCTCACAAAATGGACGAAATCAAGAAGACGTGCGATAATCACGAAGATCTGTGTAGACAATTCGCAGAGTGTTCACTCCAATTGAGACAGGTGAGGGGAGAGATCTACCATGGGATGGGGATGATGAGAGAATGGGACCGGAACGAGTTAATCATTCAGAATGCTGCTCAACTGGAGATTCTGAATGAGACGGCGTCCTTTCTGAAGACTCGCCATGCTACGATTAGAAGACAAATTGCAGCTCAATCTGGTAAAAGAAAAGAAGATCTGATGGGGAAATGAAGGGATAATTGCAGAGGATCAGAATGAATTGAAGAGATTGGAAGAAGAATTGGGGAAAGTGAACAATCAAGTACAGATGTGGATGAGAGAATTAGATGAAGTCAATGATTGTAGAACTGAATTAGAGGTGAGATCTCTTTGACTGTCGACCCGGGGGGATGACAACTGGGTAAAGAGAACGGGTAAAAATAAATTGATCGGAATGTGTGTTCAGATAACTTTCGTTCGTCTTCGTTCTGCTCTTCAGAAGAGTGTCACTTCAGTGCAACTCGCTTCCATTGATCTCGATCTCCTTCAGAATAGACACGCAGACAGGTACGGTAGCACTCCTTCGATCGATCGACAACTGACTATTCTCTAGATGGAAGAAATTCCTTGCTGATGTGCAGGCAGAGGAAGCAGCCGCAGCCAAGGCATCTTGATTCCCTCCTCTCTCTCTCTCCCTTTTGTTAGGTGATCGAACTCTGTTCACGTTTTTGTCCTATTTCGATTCTCACTTCGCATTCTTCCCTTGAAATGGCAATATATCCATGTATCTGCCTTTTTATTGAGAAACTGCCCCGAAGTGTGTTGTTCCCCATAATCTTTCTCTAGAATCTTCCCCTTGATCTACCCTCTGACTAGATCGATAATCGATCAATACCAGGAATACTCTAGATCTTTCTCTCCTCACCATCATTACTAACCAACTTCCGTATCAAAACCTTCGTATCCATCTATGGATTTTATTACGCAAAATCAAAATATTTGTTGTTTTCTCCAATTGATTGCCTGTACAGAGAACCACTTGTAGAATAGAATCAGACGCGTTTCTTCATTCATCCCTGCATTCTTCCATTCAATATTCACTCCCGATTCTACAACTCAACCCCCGGTTTTTGATCCAATTTCTAGTCGCACGATAAAGAACGTCATCACATTTATTAACAACAATTTAACTCGTATTTGCAAATTCATAATTAAACTCGTAATATTAAAATGGACTAGTAAACACCCGAAGTGGAATGTAACAATGACATCTAAGCGCGGAATGTAGGACATAATTCTTTGGTCGAAGGGTAAGTCGATTCCATTCGTTTCTTGAATGCAGTTAAAGCTCGATAGAATCGATTCTTATTAGTTGATTGGATCTGCAACGAAACTCTTCCCCATCTCTTCTTCATTCTTTTCCCACTTGTTTCGTCTTTCCGACATCTTTGGCTGTTTTGATTCCTCGATGATACATGAAGAGATCGTCGACTAGATGGAGAGAGAATCCAGCACGACAAAGTTCCCATCTCTGAGAGAAGAAGGAGGGATTGGAGAGGGGGGGAGGGGACTGACCAGACAAGTATTGTCTCTGATCATATACGGGAATTCTTCATCGTGATATGGAATGGAAGAGGGAGAGACGAATTGGGGTTCCCATGAAGAACGAGATTTCATTCTGAGAGAGAGGGACGAATTGATAAGAAGAGGAGATCTCACGATAGATTCCTTTGTGATATTCCATCTCCCGATTTTTCCTTCTTCTTCAACCATTTATCGAGATCGGGAATACTATGGCCGCCTTTGTAGAATCTGAATATTATTCATTCGTTCATTGGAAATGGTTCAATCTCTCCAACCTCTCATGGAATACGACAGCTTTCTTCGTGGAGAGAAGGGCAGCGAGATCAGTCTTATTCTTCGGACTGAAAAGGAGAAATAGGAAAAGTCAACTCTGAATATATCGACCTTTTTGCTGATTCGTCGATTTCGAATATTCGATAGACTAAAACTGCCTTAGTACCAGTGATATTCTCTCGAACTGCTATTTCGGCCATTCTTCTGTAAAATACTAATTATTCAGCATGTTCAAATAGAGAAACCTTTCGAATCCCTGGGAGAACAAATGTTCATAGTCAGCCATCAGAATGAAATCGGTTTTTATGAACTGAAATATGGAGAATCTTTCTTGTCATTAATCTCTGTCACTATGTACCTCTCTAGCAATATTCCTACCAACATTCGCAGGATATTCTGCTATCTCGTTGATTGTTTTATTCCTCTTCTCAGCAGTGCACGAATTCGATCGATGCAATAGAGAATGGCATTGATCATTCTGAATCAGAGGGAATTTGAAATGGAAGGGAATAATGGGGATACCGTTGTATAATAGTGCAATGAAAGACTCTTCATTGCTTTTCCATTCTTTCTCGATAGTTTAGAGAGCTATAAATAACTTTTTATTGCTGATAACGACTCGAATCACTGACCATCGATTCAAGACATTCAATCTGAGACTTCGGTCGATCGAAAAAGACAGCGATGGATACGGGTCCATTCCAATTGGATATCTGGAAGGGATTCGTTCCCCTTTGTGTCTAGACCTCGATTAGTCATTCATCGTAACGATCGAAATGATATGCATGCACAGGCTTCACTGCGGTACACTCAAAGCAAATAAAGATGATAAGAGGACGCCTACGGAGATCAATTTGAAGGGACGAATGACGTCAAGTGATAGATATTAGAGATAGTGGGAGGAATGAAACAATGGACTGACTTGCTCGACCAGAGTATTCTCTTCTATATAATCAGCACTGATGTGAAGGACGAGAGTAACAGATTCTCTCGATTGACTTCCCTTCTCTTTCCTTCCTTCGAAGGCATATGGAAGAACACAGTAATTACCATGAGGAATGAGGAGAGGAGAATGGATTAATCTGAATGGGAGATTGATTGAAGAATGGAAAAGAGAGTGAAGACCTTTCGATTGAAGCAGTGAATGTTGTACTGTAGTGGAAGCAGAAGAGAAGAATAATAAGACAATAAAGAGTGAGGATTGCGAGTTTGGCACGATATGGGACACTCCTGCAATGAGAAAGAGTGAATGAGCAGCGAAGGAGAAGATTGAGGAGAATTCAAGAGAACCAACCGCATTTGTGATTAATTTTTACTCGAAATGAAAATGAGATCGATTTCTCTAATCATTTAAATACCCAGCAGAAAATATCAGCCATTTTGGGTGTGAAACAACCAAGACTGCATCTCCAGTCTCTATTGGTAACTGTTCTGATCAACAAAGGGAATGACTGTCTTAGGAATTCATATTGGGAATAAATAAGTTGATGCCAAGAGATTGACGATGCAGGAACAGGAAAAGTACGTCGAATTTCGAAGTTGAAATTCATGAGATTCGGGAACAAATGAAGAAGAGAAAAAAGAAACTGACCGCATTTGTGATGGACTCGCACTCAAATGAA
>LS581359.1:104278-136903 GCA_900490775.1 Pristionchus maxplancki
CACGGGCACCATGGTAGCCCCGATCGAGACCACCATCACCATCATGGTTCGCATGGACCCCACCATGGACGACACGGGCACCATGGTAGCCCCGATCGAGACCACCATCATCATCATGGTTCGCATGGACCCCACCATGGACGTCACGGGCACCATGGTAGCCCCGATCGAGACCACCATGAATTCAAGAAATGCTTCAGTGAGTGTTCCTCAGATTCTGACTACTACAGCTATTGATCATTATTTGTTGCAATATACTCGAACATACCCACATTTTATGTACTCTAATCATTATTGTATGTCATAATAATAAATGTGATATAAATAATAATTTTTCCAAATTTTGGTCCAATTTTGCATATGAATCGCAAGCAAATGTGTCTAGCTGACTCTAATATCCGTCGCTATGTTCTTGATTATATCCAACATCGTCAGTTCGATCGATCCTCCTGGTTATCGATCCCATTGAGAATGAAACTTATCTCCATTATGCACAAAAGGAATTTCTTGAATTTGGCTCCTAACGATGTTGTCTGGATGGACAGAAACACTCTGACTATGAGATTCTAGTAGTCGAAAGTCTCCCAATCATCTTCATCTCTTTCTTGACTTCTCCATTCTCGATAATGGGAAGAAATGCAAATTACTCTTTCCTTTCTCCATTCCATTTCCTTTCTTTACTCCTCTCCTTCCATTCATAATGGGAAAAGGGGAATTCGGGGCTAATGGAGTGGGTGGATATTCTAAATGAGCTGCATTACAGCTAGAGAAGTCAGCGTTGTTATCCATGTCCACTCCGACCACTTTCCCTACAATAGTTATTATGGTTTTCTTAGAGATAACATCTGATTCATCTTTCCGATTGATAGATAATTGGATATATCTCGATCGTACTAACTAATCTCCTCTTCTTCATTCAACCAAGAGAGGTCACACTTCCTCTTAGAGGGGAAGACTTCCGTTAGACTACTAATTAGTCATATGATTCTTATTTCTCTCTTTTCCAGTAGATTTGTTCGGTAGATCGAATGAAATCCCTCCATCTCCCATGCAAAACATCGAATACATCGATAGAATGAGAGCTGTTTTCAACTCATTCCTACTCCCATTCCATTCAACAAACTATGACCATCTACAATCTCTACAATTGTGGATAAGCTATCAAGTTCTTCGTTCCTTTAAAAAATATTATTTTCTGGGTCACTATCAGAATATTTGACTGTGAACTGTAGTTGTTCAATCTCCATTTCTCCCTCTCCTCCCTCCTCCTAGTCTCTTCTTTCTCACAGGGAAATAAGTCTACGACTTCATAAGTCTAAAGTGAGTAGACTTCATAAGTCTAACTTTTAGACTTATGAAGTCTACTCTAATCCCTGCTACGATAGAGAGATCATAGGGCGGGATCCGAGAACAAGTACCAACGGAGCATTAGCTAAGTGGTAAGAGCGCTCATCACACGGTCCAAGATCGGGGGTTCGATCCCCTCGCTGCTCTACACTTTTTTGCCTCAATCTAAGAGTTAGACTTATAAAGTCTAAAAATTAGACTTTGAAATCACGGTTCGGCTGGGAAGACTTTATAAGTCTACAGATAAGTCTAAAATCGTAAAATCTAAAGTCTAAAATCGTGAGTTCTCTCCTTTCTCTCTTCTCTCCTTCATTCATTCACTCTCTCACTTCGCAAGTTCGCACATCAAATCTTAATGCATCGTCTCATCATCACATCTATATTTCATTCCCACTTATTAGTATTCCTTTAATCCTTCCAATGGATTCTTCTCTTCTCTCTTCAATCAGTCCTTCCTTCTGTCTCTCCTTCCATTCCATTCCATATCAAGTTCTCTTCTTTATCCGCGCATCTTCTTCTCAACACCTCAATGTCAATAGTGACCACTCGAGAGCAGACTGGGGGAGGGGAGAGGAGGAGGGAGAGAGGGGGAGGTGGGAGGGGGCAGATATCAACAAAGCCAGGTGATATATCTCGTCTCTCTTTTCCCTCCCTTCCCTCTCAGTCCACTATAGTCAAACCGTCTCCATCCTATTGTGGTTCCCCTTCTTAGTTCGACCTTCTCTCTCTCTTTACTTCGTATGTTATTTGGGTGGTCAAAGGAGAGAGAGAATCACTTTCATTCCACAGTTTGAACTCTGATTCAATGGGTAGATAAAACGACCCCTCTGTCCTCTTTCCATCGAATGGATCAAATGCCCTCTCTCTCTTCTCTGTTCCTTCTCTTCTTCCTTTCGATCCATTAGGTATGCATCACTCAGCCTCTCAAAATTGGATGGGAAAAGGGCTGTGGCAGAGTGCGCGAGAATGCAAACATTTCATTTCCTTCCTTAGATCTCGTTTATTTCTTCTCTTTTTCTTCTGTCTGTTTTAGTCGTTTTTAGATAAGTCTAGACACGAATAAAACGTCTTCATTCCTTTATCACTTCGTTCCTTCTTTTACTTCGAATCTCCAAGTTCCTCTTCCAGTTTCTTCTAATCCTCAACAAACAAACCATCTCTCATTCACATCAAATTTGTCCCTCATTCTCACTCTTTACTAGTTCACTTCACTTTCACTCAAACTAATCCTCCTCCTCTTCACTCATAAACAACAAACTTATCAACAAGGGCTCTTTACAATTTGAAAGTGGGAAGAAACACTCTCGAATTTCATCCCCTTTCCTTCTCTTCCTCTCCTCTTTCAAATCTGCCTAATCCCTTCAGTAGACTCCTCCCTCCTCGATAACCGTTCCCACTCTCTCCTCTCCATCATTCCATCTTTCCTCCCCCCTCCCTCCTCTCCCTCCCCCTATCCTCTCCCTCCCTCTCTCTGCCCTCTTTCCATCTCACCTCATTTGCCTCTCCATCTCAATCACTTTCTGTGTTGGCCGACGAGAGAAGCGGTCCATTCCTCTCTTCGACCCTCCAATCACCTCTTTTTCGCGCATTATCTCCGTCTTCTGTTTCCGTTTATTCAATGTTGCTATCGCTTGTCACTGATAAGATTAATGGATAAATAGATAAGGAGGGTTATCTAGTGCATTCATTCTCCCTCACACCTCTTCTGCCTTCATTCTGACTCGTCTCCATAGAGAATCCCTCCTCTTTCTTCACTGATTCATAACTGAAATGGGAAGAACTGAAATGGGAGTGGTCACTAAGGATTCCCTCTCCACTTCTTCCAATCTATTTCATCATTTGTCTCATTCTCTTATTATTCCTCGTTTTTGTATGCAAAGAGTGCATCTCATTTCTCATTCATATCTTCCATTCTCTTCCTTTCTCTTCAGTATCAGTTTACCTCTTGCTGTTATTACTCTTTTTGATCCATCTCTTCTCTCTTTCCATTCATTTCTTTTCCTCCTTCGTACCATCGTTCTTTCTTATCCATAAAATGGCTTGACTGCACACTGTAAATGGGCTATCCATTCCCTCCTCTCCCTTCTACAAACACAACTGTAGGAAACTAGATAGTACTGTTCCGTTCTCTCTCCAGAGGAAGACTTAGATGACTAAGAGAGAGAGAGAGAGAAGGACCTCACTGAAGTTTGAGAAGGAGACGAGTCATACTCTTGACTGAGCTTCTCTCTGGATACTCCCCCCCCCCTGCCCTATCCCTCCCCCCTCCCCCTCCCCTCTCCCTCCTCCCTTCCTCCCTCCTCCCTCTCCCTCCCTCTCCCTCTCTCTCTCTCTCCGACAAGGTCACCCTTTGCCCCTCTGCAATTCCTTATCATTTTGCTCTATCGCCAGTCGGTTCTATCTCCCTCCCTCTTTCTCTCTTTCTCTTCCCTCTCTCCTCTCTCTCCCCCCCCCCCCCCCTCTCCTCCTTCCTCCAATAACTTGCTTCTTCCCTAGCGGGTTCCTCCATTTCTCAATTTTGCTTGCTTATTTTGTGCGCTAAGGCGTTGTTTTGCCAACTTTTTCGCATTAATTCTCCCTTCGCATTTCATATTCCGAATTAATTCGCACATATTCTCCTTCTCTCATTTCAACATCCCTCCTCCTCCTCCTTCCCCTCCTCCTCCTCCTCCTCCTCCTTCTCCTTCTCCTCCTCTCTCTTCACCCGATCACTCCAGATTCAGTCTCTCTAGTCATTTTCCACTGCTTTAGTCACTGCCCTGAGGTCATATTTCCGTTTCCCCCTTCCACTCTCTCCTTTTCACCCATTCTCCTTCCATCTCTCTAGACTTCTTTTTTGCCCCGATCATCAATCAGAGAGTGGAGAAATTTTGGAAGAGAGAGAGAGAGAGGAGGAGGAGGAGGAGGAGGAAGGAGTGAAGTGAGATGGGATCCCATTCAAACTTCCATTCATTTGCCGTGTGTTGCAGTTCCAATTCAATTCTTCTCGGTAATGATCTTTGATCTTTCAGATGAGACAAGAATGAAGGAATTGATCAAGAGAGAAAGATCAGCGGAGGCATTTGCAGTCTGGTTGGAAGGTTAGTCCACTCTTCTCTTTCTACGTTTCTCTTCCCTTTTTTTGACATGATACATAGAAAATATGTTGTTTTGTTAAAACGTAGGCAACAATGACTAGTCCATGGCTAAATTTTCAAGAAAAATAAACAAAATACCTTTGCGCATCGGGAGCTCGCATATCTCCGTTTGATCTTTGATCTTTCCAGGATGTTGCCAACCTCTTCTCATCTCCTCCCCTCCCTACACAGGAAAGACTTCATTCGTCAAACAGGTTTGATCTTTGATCTCTTTAGTGCCAGTCCAATAAGATAGTATTAGACTGTCGTTCCCTCTCTCTTCCTCCGTCCTCTCATCCTTCTCACCTCCCTCTCTCTCTTGGAGTGCTCTTCCCTCTTCCTTCCTAAGTGACTCTCCTCCATATGGCATCCCCCTCTCTCTTCGAGATGAGGTCATTCTCCCATACGATGAAGCGACAAAATGGGAGTCTTATGGGGGACGACCAGACTGTTAATTATTCTTACTCTTTCCCTTCTCTCTTTCGACACTTCGAGTACTCTTTCCATCGAGGGAATCGAGTGGGATTCAGTCAAGGGTGACAATTCGTTTTCCGGATGATTTGCAACTGTTTTGGTAATGGAATCAGTGTCCATCTGTCAATGGAGAAGATGATCCAATCTGAAGAGAGAAGAGAGCATCCAATATTGAGAAATGAGAAAGGAAAGAGAAGGAGGATGGAGATGAAAAGAAATGTCGAAAGTATCTCCATTTCACTTTTTGTGTTTATTTGAATCGGAAGGAAGTGAACTGGAATGGGGAATTGGGTATTAGATTGAGTTTCTTGGATGCAATCGGACTCTCTTCTATCAATTGGCTGTGTTGCGAGTCCTCCTCTAAGTTGATTTAGCATACTCGCCCTCTCTCTCTCAATCCATTGAAGGGAAGAGTAGAATGGAAGTCCCCCGACGGATCCAACTAACTCAATAGAATCCAACCCCCATCACGGACTTCCTTCCGAAGTTCCCAAGACTATTCGAGAGAGAGGGGGGGGAGAAGAATGGAATAGGGACCACCCATGCTGAAATTGTCCGAGATTGACGGAGGAAAAGTACTAATGCTTACGGGGAGAAAGGGGGTTGAGAAGAGTTTCTGACTTGAAAGGGAAACATTTTGAGACGATTCCTTGAAGGAATTGCAAGTTTTGTGACAGGATTGGTGTCCATCAATCTACTTTTCCCTAGAGTAATCCATTCCTTTTTCAATCTGTCTCCGATTAGGTTAGAGTCTCGAAGGAATACTCTTTCCTCTGTGAGGAATCGAGAGAGAAGTGGTATTGTTCGCTTGTGTTGATTCAGAAGGTGACTGGAATGGGGACGACCTCTCACAGTAACCCTATCCCCCCCCCCCCCCCCCCCTCGGGGACTGACCCCCCTGAATTGTCCCCCAGGCAATGATTACTCGGAACGGGTCGAGTTACACAGAGAGAGGCGCATCCCTTGACTCTCTCCCATTCCACTGAACTCTCTCGAGGGAAGAGATGACCACTGTATGGGAGGTTTCGTGCTCGATGGTCGTAGGTCAATTTGTGGACTGGCCACTAATTGAGATGGCGTGAAACATAACTAGCGAGAGGAAGGAAGCTCATCGGAGAGTCTATCTGAGAGAGGGGAGGGTGTGAAAGGGGAGGGGGGGAGAGACCAATCTGTCCCCTAATTGGTGCTCATCCATCCAAAAAGGAGAAGAACCATGAGCCGTGAAAGGAAAATCAAATCAGTAATCGATCTCTTTTCAGTTGGCGATCGAATCGGAGTGTGCAGCAGTCCATTACTGTAGTCGAGCTGAACCCGCATCCATTGATACTGCCACTGTGTTGAGGAGTTTGGCCACCCAATTAGTACGGTGAGTGAAGGAGGAAAAGTGATGGGGACTCCCCAATGGGGAGGATAAAGAATGAAATTTCAGTCGATTTCCTAATCTGGTCCTTCCGTATCTCTCCTCCGTGACTCTTCTAGCTGATATCTCTGCTTCCATAGATCATTATCTCGCTTTCCCTCTCGGTATTATTAGAACTCCTTGGAATCATTTGTTGATCTTTGATCTCTATAGGTTCCCTTCCTCTTCCTCCTAAACCTCTCTTCATAATCATCGACAATGTCCTTCCGGAGATCTATGTCGTCATTTTCAAGGTTTGTTCTATATCGGGATTCTAATAAAAATGGATAGGAAGACTCATTGATGGATGGCTCATTCACATTTTGTCCTTCTTACCCGGGTGGTCTTTCTTCTCTTTCCCATTCACACCTTTCCCTCTAAACTTCTCAATGACCCGTGGGAAATAAAAGACGAACCATCCCTTTTGATTGTTCAAAGAGCGACGGTCAAAGAAATCCGGATAAGAAGGAATAAGAAGGGTTCGACTTCCGAGGATCGATTGTATAGCAATGACGTAGTTCTTTGCAGCTTCAATCGTGTATTCCTTCATGGTTGAAACTCGTTGTGACCACTCGAACCCTCCCAACTGATGAGGTGAGCTTCAAGTTTCATTAGCCTTTGAAATGAATGCGCGCAAAAAAATATCATGGATCTCACTAATATCTTTCAAATTATTCTTTCAGTATCTCCGTTATTTCTCATCCTTCCATGAATTTTCTCTATCTGGAGAAGAGGATGAATTGAGGGAATTCGCCCATTCTCGTCTTCCTCAGTGTTGTGAGGAAGATGTCATACATGCCAGTATGGTACGATCCCTTAGATTGATCTATTCACTTTGATCTTTGATCTCTACAGGGTTCATGGTTCTACGTGGATCAAGTAGGTCGTGCTCTTGACTATGGTCTACTCCAGCCAGATGATCTACCCATTGGTAAGTGGACTGAAGAAGAGGAGAAGGGCAAGGATGAATCATTGAAGGAACGGAACAACTACTGAAGACCCTCTGTTCCTCTCCCTCTCTTCCTACTCGTCTCTCCATCTATCTCATGCTCATCAAGGTACTGTATCCTACCGTATCCCTTCTCCATCAATCGATCGATACTCAGGCTTCTCGTCGACCTCCATCTCATTCCGATCTCCTCTCAGTGGGTCAAATCATGGTCAACGACGTCCTTCCCAGTATTCAGAAGGTATTCCTCTCCTTTCCCTCCTCTGATCTTTGATCTTCACCAGGATTTGGAAGATCTCTCTCCCATTCTCTCATGCACAGATCCAGTGATTCTCTCTGGATCATGGGTCGATTTCGAAGGAGATCTCGCCCCGTATCACACTGCATGGGCAGATCATTATAAGGTCAGAAAATGCATCAGAGTGACTGATACTAGTAAATCCATTCGACATATCACAATGCTTTCTTTATTTTAGGTGAAGAAGCGGAAGTCTCCACAGGATCTGGTCGAGTTGGCCTATCACCTAGCCCATTCCAGTCAGTTTATTTCATTACCGTAGCTATGCTAAGAAGGGAGTAAGGGAGAGCATGGAAGTCTTGGCACATCCGGGAGAAGTCTGCTCAATCTGTCTCATGCTAGTCACCGATTAGATCTCTCCCTCATTTGTTCTCCCTGTCACCCGAGGGAGAGAAGGAGGGGAGAGGGGGGGGAGGGGGGGGGGGTAATGGACCCAACCCAGAAGGGACGAGTCTGATGCATATTGACATGAGGAGATGTGAAAGAACGATTAGACGCATTTCTTATAGAGAAGAGAGTAATCTGAGTAAGGAGGGAAGGGACTACAGCAGATTGGATCCCCTCTTGCAGTAGGTCGAGAGATGGTCTGAAATAGAAGGAGATTGAATGGAAGAATAGAGAAGAGGGAAGGGAAGTAGTAGAGGTGACTAAAGGACTTAAGGGAGAGCTGTAAGAGACAGAGGGCAATGGAGTAGAATGACTCAATTGAGGGAATGTAAATGACAGGAGAATGATGTAGAGAAAGGGAGGTCGAGGGATCGACCAGATGAAGTGATAATCTCCCTCCATTACAGTGTGTTCTCTGGATGAATCTCTCCTCATTCTCCATTCATTGGGCGCTTCTCGTCTCTCCCTCTCTTGTCCTGTATTCGATGAGCCAACGACTTCCCTTCTCGAGAGAGTTGGATGTAAAGTGGAAAGGATTGAAGATCAGGTGAGGAAGAGGATCGAGAATGATGATGAAGTCAATGATTCCAGGAGGATTTCGTATTTCTCTGCTCTCTTGGAGATCTCAGTCGGATATCAGAGTTACTCATCAATGGTTCGTTCTCTTCTTCTCATTCCATCATTGATCTTTGATCTCTCTAGTTTCTCCTCCTTCGCCTTCTTCGATCTCTCTTGGATTCCTTGCTGCAGCCTCAAGGGGACACGTCCAAGTGTGCGAGATTATTCTCGATCGAAGACCCGAGGTCAGAATGAGGGGATCTCAGTCTCAAAGAGTAGTCATGGATATGATCTCCTCTCAGAGTATCCACTCGTCTTCATCGTCGGAAGGTCAATGGAATGCATTGAGAGCCGCCGCCTGTGGGAATCATCTGAGTGTATTGGAGATGCTCATTAGAAGAGGTCAGCCATTCATTCGATCCATAGTTATTATAAGATCCGCACTGAAATATCTTCAATTCTGATGAATTCCTTCGATTGTTCTTCCCTTCTTTCTCTTTCGGTGGTCGAAGAACTGTCCCATCAAATTCCCATCATTACCTCATTCATCCCATCCAAATGAGTCTTTCTCTCTCTCCTCTTTTTCTCCCGATCGTCTCAACTATCCCATTAGGAAGAAAGGCATTAGACAATGAGGCTGTCACGAATTAGAGAGGCAGGGGAAGAGAGGGAAACCCGACTGAATGGTGCCAGAGGATTCAACTGAGATAGTAGGCACCTCACTGTTGAAGACTGAACAGGAACCTTAAATTTCTCCATAATTGAGATATTCCGTGACAGAAACGAATTGTCCTTGATTGAGTCCTCTGAGTATCGATCGCTTCCATCGGGAGTGTCGTAATATTCAATGCAATTCATGGGTAATGGAGGTGCTTTGAGTGACTGAGGTAGTAAATCAAGAGAGGTATGGGAGAAATAGTAATGAAGCAACAGATGGACAGGGGTCGACCATTTGAATTTGACCACCCTCAGAGTTTCATTAATTATTAATATTGTAATGAATTGAGGTGTTCCTGTCGATGAGTGTGGAAATGGAGGAAGAACTGCATTGAGAGCTGCAGCATGGTGAGCATTATTCGTGTTGATCTTTGATCTTTCGTCCCTCGATTGAATGCGGCAAGAGAGGCCTTCCCTTTGATGAAGACGATCAGATAGACAAGAGACATAGAGAGACACATTAGATGGAAGACTGATCCATCCACAGTCTCCAATTGTATATCAAGTGGAGATACACTCTCTCCATTCCACACACTCTCTCGTCGAGAAGGGGTAGATCAAAAGGAGACCGCCCCTCTTGAGATGACACTCAACGCATCTTCGGGGTGAAATCATGCCCCTTCCCGAATGAGTTGATGAGGGAGGAATGAGATGCCATTAGGGAGAGAGAAGAGGAGGGGGGGGGGACTGTTACTCAGAAGGGGATTGACTATTCCATTGCAGGGCCGGTCATCGACAGATCGTCGCGAGTCTTCTCAAGGCTAAAGCCGATGTTGAGAAGAGAGATTCTGAAGGTTCGAATTGAGATTGAATGAATCCAAGATGAGTGGAAGATTAGAATGATTCATTCAGGTCGAACTGCTCTGATGGCAGCTTCATTCATGGAAAACAATGAGATTGTCGAAGATCTATTGAGAGGAGGAGCCAATGCCAATGTACGATTCCCCTTCTTGAAGATCAAAGATCATTCCTTCATTGCAGTGTGTGGACACTTCTGGAGCGACGGCTCTCCATCTCGTTCTATCGAATGGATGCAAGAGTGAGAGACATCGACTCACTGTCAACACCCTTCTCAATTGTGAGTATTACTTCCATTTGATTCCCTCTTCGCTTCTCGTTGTATGGTGGAAAGACGATTGAATTGCAGTCAAATCGAACGTGAATCTGGTCGATTCCCATGGTCGGACGTGTATTCATCTCGCTGCTTACCATGGAGATGAATGTCTTGAGACCATCGCGAGACATGCTGATCAGATTGACCTACCTGTGAGTAAAGGGAAGGAGTACGGTATCGATTGATTGTCGTGGCAGGACTCGGATGGACGAACTCCCCTGATGTTGGCATCGAGCCAAGGACAGATCGATTCAGTGCAGATGTTAGTGAGCAGAGGAGCGAATATCGATTCAATCGATGATCAAGTGAGAAAGAGAGAAGAAGAAGGGAGGAAAGGGATGGTTGCAGGGTCGAACTGCCCTCATTCTGGGGGCAATCAATGGACATCTCTCCATCGTTGATCTACTGTTGAGTATGGGAGCTGATGAGGGACACAAGGTTAGTCAAGGTGGAAAAGACATGCAACAGTTTCCGGAGTGAAGGGAGATTGGAGGGAATTAGAGAGAAGGGAGCAGGTGGTGAGGGAGAGACGACGATTCCGAATGGACAGACACACCATCAAATGGATACCTAATTCGAGTGAAGGGGTAGTAATGCGTGTCTGATTGAATCAAGTAATGGAGAGAGGTGTAACAGGGGATCCATTGCCTAGTGATGATGCAATGGTCGGGGTATCTCTCTCAGTCAGGCAGAATGATTGTGTGTCAAATTAGAAAAAAATATGGCTTCTATTGATAATTGGATTGTCAGGACAACGAAGGGGCGACGGCTCTTCACTACGCCGTTCGTCACAAATCTCTCGAATTGACTCGGGCTCTCGCCACGACATCTACCGTATCCACCTGCGACTCCCAAGGGAACACTCCATTGATTGTCGCTGCTGAGTATCCCAATGTAGAGGTACGTTAGATTGATGATACTGTAGATGGAATGAATGGATTGAGGTGATCGGGGAACTTCTCCAATGTGGTTCCTCTCCCTCTGCTCAATCTCTCCATGGACAGACTGCATTGAGAGTGGCTGCTCTCGCTGGGAATGTCAATGTGAGTGGAGGGATTCCCTCCATTCGACGAATCAATTCATTCCCTTCAGATCGTTCGAATGCTTTCCTCTCGAATATCAGATTGTGATCAGAAGGACGTCGAAGGTGAGATCCCCTCCCCCCCCCCCTCCCCCTCTCTCTCCCTCTCTCTCCTCCCTTCAGGCACACCTCTCCTCCATTCTCTCCTCATCTCCAATCAACTCTCGATGGCCTCAACTCTTCTCTCCCTCGGTGCTTCTCCCTCTACAAGGGATGTCCATGGAAGGACTGCTGCCCATATTGTGAGATTGACTAGAGGAATGGAATGACTCCTCTCTCTTTCTCTCTCGTAGGTCTGTTCACGAGACGACGTGGCGGCAGCTCGATTGCTATTGAGAAGGGCGAGAGATGGGAGGATATTCGAGGAGAGGGATGAAGGGGGTCGCACTCCCCTTATGACTGCTGTATGGGCTGGTCACTACTCCATCGCTTCTTTCCTTCTCGAAGTGGCGAGTGTCGACCCGAATGCTGTCGATAAACAGGTACTCATCCCTCCCATTCGATGGAGGGTCAATCTCTCCTTGCAGGGTGCTTCTTCCCTCTCAGTCGCAGTCCAATTGGGTCATCGAGAGTTAGTCCATCTTCTATTGAGGTGAGAGGGAGATGGAGAGGGGAAGACTCTAACTTCCTCTCCAGATTGGGTGCGGATCCATCGATTCGTGATAAGGCAGGAAGGACGGCCCATGATGTGGCAAGGATCACGGGGAAGGAGAATATAAGGTGAGAGTGGAAGAGAGGAAGGAGAAGGAAGACATTCTCTTCCATTGCAGAGTCATGCTCAAATCAGCCACGGGATCGGCAGATTCCTCAGGATTCGGAAGTATGCCATCGTCCCCTCTCGAAGTGAATAGGAATGGAACTCATCTAGGAAGAAGAACTTCTTTCGTTCTCACTTCTCCCCTTTGAAATTCCCCTTCTTCGTCGTTTAGTCTGTCTGTTTATTTGTGTCTTCTATCATTTTTCCTTTGTTATCATCGACTGCTCCATTTTCGTCTTCCTTTCAATCCCTCCCCTATGTCCTTCTTCTTTCCCCATTTCACTTATTCCTCTCTACCTCTCTTCATTCGCCTCTTCTTCTTTTCTCGTCTGTACACAATTCATCCCGATCTCCAATCCCGATTAAGCCCACTCTTCAGATGGACAGTGTAATTCCTCTTCCCATTTGCCTTCGAACCCGCAGTGATCTACCCCTATTGTTAGTGCCAATCAAAGATATCCCTGCATAATTAATAAATGAGAAATCTCCTCGATATAATTCCCGTAATTAAAGAGACCGGTGATCCCTCACACAACTGTATGCTGTCCTTGCTACCATTGCTTCTATTCTATCGTCATAATAAACGATCTTTTTTTAAATTTGTTATTTGTTATGTACAGACCGTTTGATGCGGGAACATATTATCCAGATAAAAAGAGATGGTGGAGCAAAAATGTTGGGAAAGTAAGCGAAATTATACTTCCCTGTGATTCGAACATGGAAGCGTGTGGCACTTATTCGAAAGTTATTCATTTCTACTAGTCTGGGCTCTCTTTCTGCCCTTCAGTTGATGGATTTATCTCCCCGAGAAAATTTTATTCTTCAATTGACTGGATTACTCGATAGAATCTCTGATGAGAAGGTTTACATCCGGCAAATTATTTGTAAATCACAAAAAAACGATAGGCTCTGAAGTTCCTAAAATCACTCTACGAGGTTTATCATTCTACTCCTCGAGATCGATTTACTTTGGACAATTTAACACATCGAGAAAAAGAGGTTATCAACGTTTTGTTTTTATCTACCGACCTCATTGATTTGTGACATTAATTTATGCATGCAATGCAGCGTGAAATAAAATTCCTTTCTTCTTCAGGATCTCAATAATTATGCTGCCACTGCTGTTATCAATGTCATTCGAAGAATTCGATCACGAAGAGATTTGAGTTTCTTCCTGAATATTGGCAATGAGAGGTTCAATTATTTATTATCTATACAAAGTAATGCAAAATTAATTTGAAGGGAAATACTGTCTGGTTTGGTCTTCCTTCGACTTGAATTTATTCCAATGTGCTATGAATTAAAAGAAAGTCATTGGGTAAAATAAATCGAGTTAGACGAAAACAGAAACTTGCAATTTCAGCACCCCCTACAGAAATGGATAGAGAAGTCAATAGATGTGGAGGCTGTTTTGAAGAGAGCCATTGGGGAACACTATGAGAATGGAAGATATCAAGTGAGAATGATATTGGAAATATCTAGACTGATTGTTCATGAAATGAATTGAGGGGAAGAATGAGGAGGGACCAGATGGTCATTATTGGTGGTCAACGAGAAGAATCGAAGATGAAGGAAGAGAATTCGCTCTGATTCGATGGAATAATGTTGATCAATTGGAATTGGAACTTAGAGACGATTATAAGCTCGCTGATTGAATTTATTGATTTCCTTTTTTTTTTATTTCCATTTCTGTCTGAACCTTTGCTGGTGTTTCGAAAAATCTTTTTACATGGATTTGTTTATTCAAATCAATTTGCAACCAGACATGGAATGTGATGAAAAGAAAGCATTTGAACCCGTTATGAATAATTGGTCATTATTGCATTTGGGAAGAGTTCTCCAATTAAACTCGAGGCTTAATCTTGATCGGCACTGTTTCGGGAGTCGTAGTGAGAGATCCCACTAATTTGAGATCGGAAACCTGAATGAAACGATTGAGATATAGTAATAGATTGGCAAGGAAAAAACTGACGTTATGATCAGCGATAACATCGAATCTTCTAAGAAGATGGGCGAGAACGATCTTCTCTTCCATCGTTGCCAATCTGAAAGACGGAAGATCACTTCCTTCTCCCTTCATCCCATTGATTACCTCATTCCGATACACAATCTCGGTCCCGCTCCGAAAGTGAGGAAATTGATTGCAGCGACTCTCTTCTCTGATTCCAACCATCTACAATCCACTCCATTCCTTTCTCTTCTTCCCTTCCTCTTCCTCACCTCTCTGGTTTGAATTCCTCTGCATCTTCACCCCACAATTCCTTACTGAAGTGAACAGCAAAAGTGTCTGCCAGAACGATAGTTCCCTGCATGATAAGAAGATAATGACGGGCAAGTGACATGAAAACTGGATAAGAGATGAGATTCTAGTTCTAACCTGTTCGATGTCGTATTCTCCGATTGTAGTGTCCTTCATGCATGTTCGAGCGACGGCTCTGGAGAACATTACATGAGGTAATTCAAAAATTCGGCCATCTCTTCATATTCTTTCTCCATCATCGACTCACCGTGCAGCGAGAGGGTAGAATCTGAGTGTTTCTCTACAGACTGCATCGAGATATCTCATATTCTGACAATCTTCGTATGAAATGGACGAATCAGTGCACACTTCATCCACTTCTTCCTGAATATTCCCTCTCTCTCGATTGCATCATCACTAGTCAATACCTGACATCTCTTCATCACTTCTGGATGGCGAGAGAGCATCCAAGTAGTGTACGAGAGGGCATTCGAAGTCGTATCGTATCCTGAGATTATCGATTGGATGGAGAAGAGAGGAGAGGGAAGGATCTCACCAGCCAGAAGGAAGACAACTGCTTGAGCAATTACTTCATCCACGGTGAGGGCTTTTGTGACCTACGAAGGAAAGTATTGATTGATTGGGGAAGGAAGTCACTCACCGAATCGAGAGTAGAGAACTCCCCACGATTCTGATAGTCGAATTCAGCTGCATTGTCAAGGAAGAGATCGATAAAATCAGACGGTATGGGAGGGGGTCCGGATCTCGACTGGAAAGAGAACGGTAGAAGGGAGGATACGGTAGGTCACTCACTCTCTCCTCCACTCTCTGATTGACTGTCGTTGCGATCTCCTTGAATATCTTATTCATGCTCTGATTTGTTTGCATATTGAACTGAAACAGAAGTTATTCGCTTAGAGTTATGGTATATTTATAGCGAAATTTTGCTTTGCTATTTATAGCTTGTTATTTATAGCGCATTTACTTTGCTAGCGAAATTCCTGATGGCTCTTCCAACGGGAGGAATTCCAGTTGCGAGATGGAAGAGAGGACGATCCAGATTTTGAAGGAATAACTGAGAGGGAATATTGTGATTGGAGGGAATATAGAAGGGGGTTGACTCACTGCTTGAACTACGTCGATCCTTGGATTATCGAATAGACTCGATTCTTTCTGGCCGAGAACAAGACGACAAATGGCATCGAGACTGTATTCAGAGAAGAATCTGGAGACAACAATTGATGATGGGAGAATATCAGTTGTAAGGGGAAGTTGTAATAACATAACATAGCTGTTTCATAGCTGTTTCCAACGAACCTTGCAACGTTGAACGACTCTCCTCCTGCATGTTTCTCCTCCATCAAATCAACCAATCGAATGGCGGAATCTTCAACGATGGGACGAATCTTCTTGAGTGAATTGATTGAGAAAGAAGGAGAAGCGAGCGAACGAAGACGTTTCCATCGGGAACCTTGAGGAGAGAGAGGGGGGTTACAGAAGGGGAGAGAGAGAGAGAGGGACTCACCTCGAGATTCGAATAGATGAACTCGCGGGTTGTTGTCTGTGTCCTGGCCAAGAGGAGGAGCCTGCGTTATGGAGCACATTACTTTTTGCTGGTTTATTCTAATTTTGATCTTACATAGATTTTTGTTTTTGTCCCTACTCTGTTTCCTACCACAACACTCCATGTTCATTGTTTTCTCTCCAAAATACTATTTCTGGACGAGCCCCAATGATATGAAATTAAAAACTGCTCACTCTTCTTGCGTAGAATGAATCGAATTGTTTGACGAATACTTCGTTGATCATGGCCAAATCAGAAGTAACGAGAACATTCCTCACTCCTTCCTTGTACCCATACACTTTCCCGAATTTCTGAAGAATGGAATGTAGAGAGGGCTGGCCCATCCCTTCGTACCTTGGTCCATTCATGGATCTTCATTGGCATTGGATCATGGAAGTTATTCAGTTCCTTCATACTACCATAGAAGAGACGAGGTGATGGACCAGGGATTCCCCTCCTCTTCCAGTATTGAGATTGCCATAGGAAGTATCTGAAGGATGGGGTAGATCAAAGATCAATTGGGGAGGAGAAATAGCTCACTGATAGACAACAACTGCAACAGTTGTAGCAGCAATAACGAAGTAGAGAACCAAGATCATCTTTCGATTGGTGAGAACTCAATGTTCGCAGTCGTTTATATAGGGACGACCCGACCACCTCACTCAATTTTCTATGTCTCTCCATTGTGTGTGCGGATTGTGACAGAGACACAGTTGATTCGGTCGAGCGAGGAGAGAGAGAGAGGAGAGAGTGGGGGGAAGGGGGAGAGTGTGCATGGGAGGAATGGAGTGGCAGAGGAAAGAACAGTGTGTGGAGGGATGAGCAATCTGTGATCACACTGTGACACGAAGATATCTCGCCCATCTCGAAGGACCATTCCAATCAACCAAAGTCTGCTTCTCCACTCATTCCCCATTGTGCGTGAAAAGTGCCAGAATTCTCTGCGCAGGCCCTGCACCTAATTGTTCAAGACCTTTTGACCAAATGGAATAGATGGTATATTCATCTATCACACTCCCTAACGGAAGATGGAAATAGGAGTTCTCCGGAGATCAGCAAGCAAAAGCAAAAGTCATAGGCTGAGGACATTTTCTTCAATTAGTGCAAAATTTAAAAATGTAACTCAAAGCATATTACAGACGACATTTTTATAAAAGAAAATTGAATTTTCTCAGAATTCTGATCAGAAAAATATTTTTCCCGAAAATTCACAAAAAATAAAAATAAAACCACTACTCGATAGCCTCATCGAAAGCACTTTTGTAGTTCTTCTCAACGCTTCATTTCCCACTGTTTCTGTTGCATGATCCCGTTTAGATTCATTATTTTAACTTTGTTTGCAGCCATGGCTAACGAGGAAGATGGCTCTACAGGGGGTGTTGCGCTCAACCCGTTCTACTCAGAGGAAACTGCTAAAGTCGTCGATGGTTTGTTTACTTTTCCATTTCTGTTTACAAAACAATTCAGGTATTCGATGTGTATCATTCAGAACTGTGTTCCACGCGTGAGAGCATCGTGAAACCCGAGAAAAATCTTATTGAGCAGATTAACGAACTATTCCCAACTGAACAGTCGTTGAGTCAACTCGATTCCGTACGTTTCCTCGCTTTATGTTCTAATACACGTTTCCATTTTCTAGGTAATATCATCAGTCGAGTCGGAAATCACTTCCCTTGACGAGGAATTAGCTAGACTCGTCGAGGGTCAGTCAGAAGCCATCTTCGAGGGAGAAAAGGCACTTCAAGAGGTACTGATGGCCTTCCATTGCTATTTATCATCCGTTTCACATATTGTTCTCCATACTTTCACTGTGAATACATTTTGAACGTAGGCTCAATCGGCGATGAGTGAACTGGAGGAGCGAATTGAGAGTATCAGAGGGAAGACTCAGAGCAGTGATGCAGTTGTGAGGGAGATGACCAGGTTGGTTATTAATTGTTTTAACTGGTCCATGGAAGCGATTCTCCACTTCCTTTTTTTGACAGTCTGGCGCATTAATCAGCTAGAAAATCGATTTCAGGGACATCAAACAACTGGACGTGGCTAAACGTAATCTGACCTCATCGATAACGACCCTCCATCATCTGCATATTCTACTGGCGGGAGTTGAGAATCTCGGTTAGTCCTACATTTTCCACACGAGATTCTCAATTCGTTTTTCTTAAATTCCTGTTTATCAGTGTAGATAACTTGGCAAATACAGCTGAAAGGATTGAACGAATTGATTGATTGATTGATTGTACTATGTAATTGTCAGGTGCATGGACGGAACGTCGTGACTATGCCTCAATCGCTCGTCAACTTCCCGCTGTCCTCAATGTTCTCCAACTATTCGAGAGACATTCTGCAGTTCCCCATATTGCAGCCATTACGAGTACGCTAGTTCATTCTAATGGGACGAATTTACGTTTTTTTTAAAACTAAATAATGAAATGGATAATTTGAGATGAATTGGAATCGCTGAAATCCCGTTTGTCTCGTCAGTTGGCTGCGGATCTCAAACACTCATTTAAGGTTCGTTTCAGTGTCAAAATTTTGAAATATTAGTAAATGCCCGATTGAATGGTTCCCTATGTACAGAGTGGACAACTATCGGAGACAGTGACTGATATGTGCAGAGTGACTTCCGCTCTCGAGGGAGGAGTCCAGGTACCACACTCTCTTTATCTCTCTTCTCTTTCGTATTTCGATGATCTGTTAATGGCCATAATTAGATGAATTCAGGCTGATTTCTGTCGATGGTTCGTCGATCAGCAACTATCCGAGTATGCTCTCCTCTATGCTGAGAATGAAGAAGCAGCTTGGATCGATAGGATTGAAGAGAGGTACGATGGGAATGGGATGGAGTCTGTTGAGGTGACCTCTCTACAGGTACAAGTGGTTCGTGCGTAAATTGACAGACTTCGAACGTACTGGAATGGGCGCGGTCTTTCCTTCTGATTGGGAGATGGGAAGAAGACTGGCTAAGGAATTCTGTGCACTCACTGCGTAAGCCCTTCTTCCCGCCCATTCAATGAATTGAGATTGAAAGTTGCCTATATTGGTTCTTATCAGTGATATCTTCACTCGAATGCTCAATCGACGTCGTCCGGATCTCGACTGGAAATTGCTTGGCCATGCCATTCAGGTATACTGTAATCCGAGATTCACGAAATATCTACTGATTGCAGCATACGAAAATGTTCGAAGCTTTGTTGATGAAGAGATTCCCTGCGAAGAAAGAATATAATTTCGATAAGGTGAGAGAATTCGGAGTGTTTTTGCCATCGCCATTTTAGATCGATAGATTCATTGTCTAGGAATGAATTTAAGGTGATCTGGAAAGTATTCGATCCCTTCCTCGATGTTTTCATCTCAGCTCAAGAGAAGACACTCAACGATTTTCTCGATGAATGTTCCACGAGGATACGGTAAGAAGATATAAAAATTATATTCTATTGATTTTCCAATGGATATATTTGAGTAATGGTACGGAGTGTCCCTCGAGAGAGACTTCTCTAATGGCTTCTCCTTTCCCCTCATCCGCTGATATGTTCCTCCTTCTCAAGAAGGTTACCAATTATCAGTGAAAATGAATGAGTCAACTGTTTCTCTCCAGGTAATCACCGAGTCTTCCAAGCTTTCCTCTCAACCCGATGCGTTGCTCAAGTAAGATCTTCTTTTTCTTGGAAAAGAGTCGATAGTCCTCCTCAGAGACGTGATCAGCGTGGTTCGTACGTGTCTTCGTTCCTTCGCCGTTGGATGTCTCACTGCTTTCCTTCCTTCCACCACTGTCAACACGGGAACTGCCAGTGCAAGTGGTAGGTCGAGAGGGGGAGAGAGACTCTAGATGATGGCTACCATTGGCAGGAGCGACAGCCTCGGCCCTCTTCCAATCATTCATCAGAGACGACAGTGCACCCGTGAGGTCAGACTGCGCATTCGAGTATTCGGTCCATTCTCGAGTTCTCTATTGTAATAATCTATCTCCTTCGCAGACTCACTCCCAATCAGCAGTTCTTCACTTGTTGTGTGCTGGCGACGGCCGATTGGTGCGCAGAAACTACCGCGCAGCTGCACGAGAAACTCGCCCAGAGATTGCCTGTGAGTGGGAGTATATCATGGGATTGAGAAAGTAAAATTAATATTTGAAATTTGAGGGCAGTGACATGAATTCGGAGCAAGAGACATTCTACAGGTAATACATCATTATCATTACACGTTTCTATACCACATGCCATGTAATTCTTGGAAAACATCAAATGTCTGTAAATAACAAGTAGAAAAATTATATAGCTTTAAAAAAGTAAATCTACGATAGAAGCAGTGCATCCACTGTTCTTTCTCACTCTAATATGATCTTCGGTCTCTTCCAGTATCGCAAACTCCGCCCTTTCTGTACTAGTCAATGATCTCGAGATATCATGCGATGCAGCTTTACAAGCTATGACGAAGATAAAGTAAGCACCAGATTGTCATTGATTTATTTACCGAGAATGAGTAGATAGATACTTCACCCTTTCAGTTGGTCACACGTGGATGCAGTGGGAGACGAATCGTCCTTCGTCTCTTCCATTCGCAATCATCTCAAGCAGAATGTCCCTGTAGTCAGAGATCTCCTCGCCGATCGAAGGAAGTTAGTGTCAGAGAGTAGAAGGATTGATTGATAGCCCATATGCAGATACTTCGCCCATCTCTGTCTCAAATTGGCCACTCAACTCTCTCATAAATTCGTCGGAGCACTCTTCAGATGTCGACCCGTTTCCACTCACGGTGAGGTTAAACAACTGGTTCACATTTAACCAAACTGTATTCGTTTCACATTGATCGAATAGGGCAATTACGCAATGACATTAATATGTTTCTAGGAGCGGAGCAACTGCTGCTGGACACTCACTCCCTCAAGACTTTCCTCCTTCAACTCCCCTCTGTTGACAGTTCAGTGAACACGAAACCACCGACCGCCTACATCTCTGCTGTGAACAGTGTACTCGGAAAGGCTGAGATGATGTTGAAGGTATGGAAGGAGAGAGAGACATTGGAATTCACGCCCATCAATTCACTTCAGATCGTGATGTCAGACATCAATTCCCCCGATGAATTCGTTGAGAACTACGTTAAATTGATGCCTGAGAGTGATGTCACGGAACTGCAGAAGGTATGATTGACGAAGAAATGTCGCTTTCTTCAAATATTATTTTTATTCGTTTATTCATTGCTTCGCAGGTTCTTGATATGCGTGGATTGAAGAGGGTTGAGCAAACTCAATTAGTTACTACTTATCGATCGAAGACTGGTCAAAGCCTCCCTGCATCAGCATCGGAGGGTCTCACCACGGCATCCTCACTCCAGGTATACGGTAGATATGTGATACTCTGTCAATGGATGTGTTTCAGACGAATGCGATGAGTCAATTGGGATCAGTGGCGGCTGTGGGATTGGATATAGCAGACACGAGTATGAGAAGACTCGAAAAATTGGTCAAGAAGAAATTGTAGAAAGTATAGATACATCTAAAATTATATGCCTTTAAATTTCATAAATTATCTGCGTCGATTTAATTTATTTTCATTTTAGGCCGTAATGTACATATAGTTTGAGAATGCAAAATAGTAATTTTCTAACACGGGTATTTGTTTGACTCATTGTGGTTGTTGAATAAATAAAAAAATTTACATCCGATTCTATGTTCCAAATCAACGTGGTTTTTTTTTTTCTGAAATATATTATTGTCTTAAGAGTTAAATGGAATATTTATTATGATTTGTTGGACTTTTAGTTCTTTTTATATATTATTGAACTTGCTTATTCTAGCTATATGAGGCCGGTTGCCTAAGAATCGGACAATGCCATGTACAACCTGGCACAGTGATTTTCTGAAAAAGTTGGATCCGAGGTCCTCGAGGGTGGTGATCATCGTGGTGTAGTTCATTTTCCATAATCTCGATTGGTTGGGTCATGCTGCTACTGAATATTTCTAGTACGAAAATAGTTTTTTGATGATAACTTTAGTTCCAATTTTCAGAAAGCTTCAAAAAATTAACTGTGGCTTCATGGGTTAACTACGAAATGACTGACGCGAAGTAAATTCAAATAGTGATATGATAACGACAGTTGATAAAATGATTTCGAATACCGGACATTTACGAGATACAAAAACTTGATATCAACGTGGGCCTTGTTCTGGGCATTATTTTTATTATATTGGTTGTGGGGTTTCCACTAATCATATTTTTGCTATAAACTTTTTCCTTTGTCACTTATCACTTCGACGTCGCGCACTTTTGAGAGAAGGACGAAGAATAAGAACAATTTCCTTTGTGTGGCCGAAGAAATAGCTGAAATTCACTCCCATTCTTCGTCCCTCGCTCAAAAGAGCACGGCGTTGAAGTGATAAGTGAGAAAGGAAAAAAGTTTATAGCAAAAATATGATTAGTGGAAACCCCACACTCAATATAAGAAAAATAATGCCCTCAGGAAGGCCCATACGCCTATAGGTTTTTGTATTTCGTAAATGCCTGGTATTCGAAATCATTTTATCAACTGACGTTATCATATCACTAATTGAATTTACTCGCCTCAGTCATTTCGTAGTTAACCAATGAAGCCACAGTTAATTTTTTAAAGCTTTCTGAAAATTGGTACAAAAGTTATCATCAAAAAACTATTTTCGTATCGTGCGTTTCGAATGCTCAGCAAAGTCACTACGGTGTTTAGCGCACATTACGGAACATTTTATTTTCTATTTGATTATTGATTATTTCTAAAATTCCGTTCTTCTCCATGCGTTCAATTAAAGGCCATAGGTACCGATTGAGCACATAAACGAGATTCTGAGACCTCGTAATCAACGATAACATTCGACAGAGCGGAATCAAAATAAACGGAACGGTTTATTCTTTTGCGATACTAGAAATATTCAGTAGCAGCTTGACCCAACCAATCGAGATTATGGAAAATGAACTACACCACGATGATCACCACCCTCGAGGACCTCGGATCCAACTTTTTCAGAAAATCACTGTACCAGACCTTGTTCGATTCTTAGGCAGCCGGCCTCATATATAGTTTTGATGATTTAAAGAAAATGTTGTTTTTTACGGTTGACAAATATCAAAAAAAATAGTTGTCGATGATAAATATTCTGCGTGCTACAGTATAACCGCACTTTTTCGACAGCATTTTTCTTTTTCTTTTTTCAATGTTAAATTAATTTAATCCAGTTGTTTGAAGTTAAACGTTACCTTCCGCCGGGCAATCACACTGCGCACTATCTTTTATATTATTTGTTGTTCCCTTAGAATGCTTTCACAGCTGTGTGAAGCAATAATTCATATTTCATTTCTCGCCGTTTCAGATCGACGATGGTTCGTCCGCCTCAGGACGTTCTCGATCATTTCTATGGTCTCGCCGATTGCGATGACACGAAAAGGTTGAAGTCCGTCGCTGCCATCGTCAGCAATGTCGTGAGAATCTAATTATTTAATAAATAAAGAAGAATCGCATGTAAAGGCTTGAAACGTAGTTCAATATTTTTCAACTCGGGATCGAGTTAATCCTCTACAGAAATCGCATGCTGAGTCTCGAGATTACTGCTTGGAACGACTGATTGGAGGTCTCTGCTCAGCCAGAGCTGCTGCTCGAATTGGATATGCTGCTGCTCTCACGCACTCCCTTGCTGGAGGTGAGAACGCTACTGGTTATTATTTTTTCTAACCTTGATTATATGGTAGGATCTCCCTGGAATCTCAAAAAGATCACCGAACAAATGGAGAAGTCGCTCGATCTCAGTGATAGGGTCAGTGATTATGTTATTAGAAATGTTACAAACATGAAAACCGTCTAACGCAATGTTTTTTGTCAATGAGTTCTAGCCTTTGCGATACTTTTCGAGGTAATCTTAACTTTAATTGATTTTGTCAGGAAATGGCTCAAAACAATGCTATCGGCCATCATCTTGTGTGCGCTTGTCTCCTCGACTCTGGAGCATTCAAAAAGGTCAGAGACGTATTTCTCTTATAGTGAACCATTGAGGTATTGCGTTCTACTTCTTTATATTATTGAATGCATTCTCATTTCGTGAACATGTTTAATCAATGAAATAATAGTCCTATAATTACAGGAGACGTCGTCTATCATAGAGAAGCAATTGACTCTTTCCTCTCGTTTTCCCTTCCTCTCTCTTTCCATCGGAGATGTCATTGCTTGTGCTCTACTCCAGATGACTGTTTCCGATGTATGTTTAAACATTAGATGTTTTTGCCACCGAATTATAATCCCTCTTTCAATCACAGGTGAAGAAGCAGGTTTGGTCGAGTCTCAAACCAGCCCTCAAAGGCGCTTCTCTCAAGCCTGAGATGGCATATCTCTGTCTCATACTCAGGAAGCATGTCGGGGTGAGTGATTACCTTTTCAATCTCCTGATGTGTAAGTGAGTGCTGTGGTTGCAGGGTCTTCTTGCTGAATCAGTCCCTTACGTTTCCTCCGATGGAAAACTGAAGTGGTCTGATATATCGGAGACATTTCTCAATGATTTACTCAAGGTGACGATGCAAAATTCACTCTAATGAGACGAATGTGAATAAGTGCAGGGCATGGATAAGGGAATTGCGTATCTCTTCATCAAACAATGGCTGATCGCTGCTAAGGAAGACGGAGAATGGGAGAATGGATTCACGAAGTGAACACTCTCAATCTCGCAGCTATCTCAAGTGCTGATATTGCAGGGTTCTCAAATGGGCGAAGAGAGACGAGCACACTGCAACTGAGAGACTGCTGAGAGTGACTGAAGTTGGATTGACACTCGCAGACAATGCTAAACAGGTAGGGTAAAATATTGTATTGTCTAATCTATTGGATACTCATTCAGATCTCTACTGTAATCTCGGAAGATCTGGTTACTCGCATGTCAAAATTGGCTAAAGTGAAGGGCAATCCTATCATCAAGATCCACCTATCCACTGTGAGTGTATGTGTGTTGTCGGATGAACACAATTAGTAATAGCCTTCGTCACAATGAAAAGACGAAGGTAGATAGAGCCTCTATCATAGAGGTATGCGACATCGCATTTTCGTTTTAGTTTAGCCAGCCCTAGTTGATAGTGTGTTTGAGGTGTCGTCCCTTGCTTCTGCCCTCACCCTGAAAGTGAGTGGATTGGGAGAAGGAACGAGTGCAGAAGATCTCTATCCCATCCTCGTTTCTCTCGAACAAGGTCAGTACTTTTTCTTATGAAATGCAGTGTATATCCTATTTCATTTACTCGTTTTAATGCAATCGTTGAATATCTCATCACATTCTTCTTGCATTCAATCCATCTTCGTAATCTTCTCAGCTCACGTGGATGCATTTGTGAAGGCGAGAACGATGGAGAAGATTCTAGAGAGAATGGATGAAGAACATGTCAAGATGTATGTCACCAAGGTAAGGTTATCTCACTGTTATCTAACTCGTGATATTGATCTCTCATCTCTCCAGTGCATTTCCTCCCCTTCTTCCCTCCGTCGTCTTCTCTCAGTCTTCCCTCAATGGCCGACTGCCAATAGAAAGACTGCACTCAATGCTCTCTTCGCCCTCGCAAAGGTGAGGAGGAACGGACATCACCACTGTCTATTCAATCGATTCAACTCAAGTGGTTTGTGATTGTAGGAGACGGAGTCATCAGTGGAGAAGAAGAAGGAGAGAGAAGACATCTTTGCTACTCTCACTCACTGCATCGACTCACTCTTCAAGATCAAGGTGAGGGATCGGAGGAGCAAGGAATTCATTGCGACGAGTGACACTGATTATAAACATCCCGTTTGGTGTTCAGGTGAAAGGAGGTGAACAGGCGTCTGCTTCTCTTTCTGAGGAGAATGAAGAGATGTTGATGAAGATGGCAAAGAAAGGAGAAGAAGGATGGAAGAATGCTGAGAAGACAATTAAGGGAATCGGAGGGGAATTGGCCAGGTGAGAGGAAGGAATGAAATATGATTGGAATCTCGTGTGATCAGATGCCTCCTCGTGTTGTACGGCTGTCTCTCCCTTTGGAAGAGAACTTCCCCTGATGAGGAGGAGAAGAAGGAATATGGAGAGACGATGAAGGAAGTGATCACCATTGCTAAGAATGGAGATACTCAAGAGAATGACATGGTCACTTCGTATTCCATCTGCTAATTGTCATCTTCCTTTCTCTAGATTCTCCTCGATCTTCTTGTTTCTCTCCTTGGTCAATCTCGTCGATTCCATCGAACTCTCGTCTGTTTCGTATTCTCTTCGATGCTTCCCAAGGCCAAAGAAGAATGGGCAGATCATCTTGTTAAGGTAAGACCTTTTTCTATATATATTTGCGTATTGTGGTTGATTGAATGGCCGTAATGGGCTCTATCTAACTGTATGTGCTAATTACAGCATGAGAACTTACAAAATACATCCTAATGGTTCTCAAATTACACTTTATGTTACTGAGTGTACGTTAATCATCTCCTTCACTCTCTCTGAAATCTTTTCAATCGGAGTGGACGTTGTAGGTGATCACTTCATCGGATGCAGAATTGGCAGGAGATAAGGGAGACGAGGAAGAAGATGAGGAGGAGATTGAAGAAGAGGGAGATGAAGGTTAGAAGAGGAGTTGGAGAGAGAGATATCAGTATTGAATCTCTTATTTAGAAATGGCATCGGGTGGTGAAGAAGAAGAGGAAGATGAAGAAGAGAGTGAGGAAGAGGAAGAGGAGGAGGATGATCTGGCCAATATGGGAGAGGTAAGGGGAGACGAGTTAGATGGAATAGCCAATGTTGTATAGGTGGACACGGAATTGGTTGAGAAGTTGAAGAAGGCATTGGGAAAGGCAGCTGTGACTGAAGAGGAGGAGGACAGTGGAGCTGAGAGTGAGGTGAGGAGAGGAAGATTGAGAGAGTCAGTGATGGCGAGATGATGATGATGATGATGGGCATTGAAGGGAGTGGACGATGAAGTGATGTTCAAGTTGGATCAGGGTCTCGTTGAGGCATTCAAGGTGAGGGAGTCGATTAGAGAATCGATCGTCCATTTCGATTAGTCTCTATCTATAAATGACTGAATGATATTGTTATTGCAGACGATTGGAGGGGCTCAAGCCCGTAGTGCAGCAGCCTCTCGATTCGCGAAGCCCCTTCGAATGAGAGTGTGCGATCTCCTTCTCTTCGCTGTGAGCAGCAAGGAAACCCCCGATGCTGTTAAGATTGTGAGTCCATCTCATACTCTTATTCACTTTGTTTATTTTCAATGCTGTCCGCCATTCAGTCCTTCATCCTTCCTCTCATTCGAGCGACGAAGAAAATGGTTGTGGAGAGGAAGAATGAAGATTCGACCAAGAAATTGATCGAGTTGGTTAACATCATGGCCCATCTCAAGAAGGTACTGTTATTCGGTGTATAATCCATAAATGCTATATTTATCTGGTTGCACTCTTCCAATAGTCTCTTCTCAGGTGTCAGCAGAAGAGAAGACAGTGCTCTCGATGGTCTCTCAGATCGAGAAGGAAGCACTCACTGCTACCAATCCATTCATTCACGATATTATGGCTTCCATCACGGGATTCCTCGTACGAGTTTATTTTAGATTTTATTATTTGATGATGTTTTACTTATCATCAAAGAGAATATTCCGACTACGTAGGTACTTCGAAGAAGAATTTGAATGTCGGGAAATGTGCACTGCTGATTAGTGCAAATGAATTAATGTATTGATTTGAGTGTTCCCTCCTCTGCCGCCCCTCTCTCTCCCCTACTGCACACTCTGCTTTCATCGCTCTCTTCGATCGATTCGTCAAACAGGTACAGTATATGTGATTACTGTACAATTATTATGATTCTCCCTTCAGGACACGAATGCAATCCCTGCCCCTCTGGCAAGTGCAGCCATGGCTAGATGCCCTGTAAGCGCACACTTTCTATCATGAACTATATTTCAAGTAATTTGTTTATCTGAATGCATTGTATTACAGACTGCATTCGCAAATGACACCAAGATCTTCCTCAAGATTGCGTTCGATGAAAAAGTCAGAATCTTTAGGAGAGTAAGTCTTATTCTTTGATTCTAACTCCCAATAGTAGACATACTTTTAATTGAGTATAATTGCAGACTGAAGCCCTTCAGTGCGCTCTGTCTCTCACGAGGAAAGATGTGGTGAGAGAGGGGGGGGGATTTCATTCGAGGAGAGTCATCCTCATCCCTTTCAGTTGCGTGATTGTTCGGGAGGAGCGAAGACAGCAGGAAAGACACTCGGATCATTCGCTGCAGAGGCACTCACTTTCAATGGGAAGAAGGAAGAGGTGAGGAGAGAGAGAGATACACTCTCCATTCATCCCTTCTATCTTAAGGTGAAACCTCGATTCATGGCCATGCTCCTCAAACTAATCTTCCAATTGGCTGATAACGAAGACGCTAAGGTGAGGGATACGGTAATCTCTCAATCACCAACTGATTCTATTCCAGACTGCTCTCTCTCCTGCACTCTCTCCTGTCCTCGAGTCTCTTCTCGAAAGAGAGACTGAGATCTTCAAGGGATCGGGTCCTCTCTCTAAGTGCAATTCCGCCTGTCAGAGAGCAGCCAATCGATCCGCCCTCTCCCTCATTCAGGGAATCAATAAGAAACTACAGTAGAGTACGGTAATCGACCGTCTCATCGATTCTTACTCCTCTAATGATTACGGTAATGATTATCACTAATCGAACGTCCATAGTTCAATCACACTGTTGTTCACGTTTTGAAGTGTTGTTGACATTTGTTGATTTTGTTCTTCTCATGTTTTAGTCATTGTTTAATTTTCATCTTCAAAGTTGTTGTTCCAGTTGTTACACAAATGATTTCAAATGAAATAAAAAGCTCCTCAATTCACCTTGTGTGATCACACATACAACTTTGATCAGATATAATTTTATTCAAATTTAGAGAACGGCTCTTATTATTATCTGATTTAGATTAGTTAAACAAATTGGACAGCATACTAAAAGAGATTGAATAAAAAGAGGACAAAGGGAAGAATGGGATCACTAGGGATGAGCGGCATCAAGCTTGATTGAACTATCGACATCTGGCACTTTCGCCTTGACGTCTCGGGCTTGCTACCGGTGTGAGAAAACGGAAGTGGATATGGAAGTAATAGGGGAGGGGAAGGAACTTATCTACTGAGACTACGAAGTACTCGAGACACGTTTGATTTGACAAGAAGCAAAGGAGGGGCGAGGGGCAGGGAGCACTTACTATACTGTCACTACGGGATTACGGTACTCTTGAATGAGTAGATCATAAAGAGAATGATAAACACAACGATAACGAAGCCATACTTTCACTATGTATAGGTACTGTATGTATACTGAATCAATCGATCGATGTTCCAAGAGGAATTAGCAGAATCGATCGATTGACTGTGAGAGTGGTCGGACTAACAAGTAGAGAAAGGAAAGTCGAATAAAGAAAGTTTAGCGATAAATGATAAGTGGGAAGGAACTAGTGATATTTACAGAAGAGAGGGTGTGATGAGAGAGACATCTATTGAATATGTACATAGGAGAGGGGAGATAGAGGATAGTTGAGAAGAGTGAGGCTCAATGGAAGAATACGGGAGGGAGGGAGGAAGAGGGGGACTAGATGAGGGAGAAGAGCTGGCCAGAGGGGAAAGGGAAGAATGAAAATGAATGTACCTCGTAGTGACAAGGATGGTGAGAATAAAAGAGGAGGAGAGACGTACATGGTGATAACCTAGCACGAAAGGGATCAAGTCAGTGGGATACAACCCGATGATAAAAGAGAGGAAGGGGAGGGGGAGGGAGGGGAGGGAGGGGAGAGGGCGATGCAGCCAAAGGGGCGGGGGTCACGGGATAAAGCTAATCATTATCTGTGGCATTGATAGCTACTGCACTTGAAATGAGCGATGGAAGACGGTAGCCTAGTTGACGATCGATTAATAAATCGATCCATTGAGATTACCGTACTCTGAGGTGTGCGAAACCCGAAGGGAGCAATCAATACACACAACAACTCTTGATCTACAGCACAAAAAAGGATAAAAAGGCGCAAATTGCAGATAATTGGACTGAGCTGATTAAAAGAGAGCTGATAAGTGAAAAGTGAGAAGTAGTAAACAATAAATGATAACAGACAAAGTACAACTAACAGAATGGAGAGGGACTAGAATATAGAAGGGGTGGGTGAGAATACAAGGGGATGGGGATACGATACAATCTGTGCATATATGACCAAGGCATGCAGATGATGGTCACGCGGATTGATAAATATGGGAGTGATGAGTCGATATGCTGAGAGGGAGAAAAGAGTAGATCAAACTGGCAATCGACCCAATGGGAAAGAAGGGAAGGGAGAAGGGAGAGGGGAGTCAACGAGTCGAGGTTACCAAGTGGCACTTATTGTACAGAAGAGCATCGCACAGCGAGTACTGAAATGAGAAGTCTTATTTATTTGAATGGAACCCAGTATTTTTTTTATATAAAATACAGTATTTTTATAGAATAACTAACTAACACGGGTCTCCTGTAAAACGTAGGAAAATGAAACCCTTTTGCTGCAGAAAAAAATAAATCGTCTTTGATTTCGCTGAAACTTGTTAGACTAGCTAAAGTGAGGGTGACGAGGTCGCTTATCCACTCTGTTTCTCGAAATTTGCATGTTGAAGTGGTTTTGTGACCTACCACTTTAAACGGCAGGT
Organism: Pristionchus maxplancki; assembly: GCA_900490775.1. NCBI lineage: Eukaryota > Metazoa > Nematoda > Chromadorea > Rhabditida > Neodiplogasteridae > Pristionchus > Pristionchus maxplancki. The sequence continues at coordinate 134,941 of LS581359.1, forward strand.
TCTCGCTTCGTTTTTGACCTACCGAGATCTAACCTTCATAGATCGTTCCGTAATACAATTATCTTGAAATAACTCAAGTAAGGGTATGGTTTAAAATTTCATCTTCCATGTGATTTCGCATGAGAACGGTTTTTTGACCTACAAAGTGATTGTTTTCTAGAAACTTTCCTCTAAAGGGTATGAATTTTATTTTTGTAATCGATTCCCCACCCTCAGGTTGTGATGACCTCATATTTAATTAGCCCCAGCTCTGTCCCCGAAGTAGTGCTACTGTAAGGGGAAACCTGCACTTTCTGGACTTGTATATTATTTTTTTCACAATGCGTTTCTGGTCATATTTCAGCGCAACCGTATGCAAATGCACAAACTCACCCTATCAGAATCGTTCCTCTCGACGAGCCCGACAAAAAAGTGTTAGTGGTCCGAAGCGTCAAAGTTAGCGGTTTTCAAGTTACACCCTTGAAAGCTTTCTAAGGCACAGTCTGGGAATTTCACCAGCCAAAATGCTTCGTGTGATATATCTGGAAAACCGCTAACTTTGAGGCTTCCAACCACTAACACTTTTTTGTTGGGCTCGCCGAGCCGAGAGGAACGATTCTGATAGGGTAAGTTTGTACATTTGCGTTCGGTGGCGCCGACATACGACTAGAAACGTTTTGTGGAAATAACTACAAGTCCAGAGAAGTCAGATTTCCCCTTACAGTAGCACTACTTCGCGGACAGAGTTGGGGCTATTGAAATATGAGGTCATCACAACTTGAGGGTGAGGAATCGATATCAAAAATAAAATTCATACCCTTAAGAGGAAACTTTCGAGAAAACAATCATTTTGTAGGTCAAAAAACCGTTTTCATGCAAAATCACATGGAAGATGAAATTTTAAACCGTACCCTTACTTGAGTTATTTCAAGATAATAACATTACGGAACGATCTATGAAGGTTAGATCTCGGTAGGTCAAAAACGAAGCGAGAACCAGCCGTTTAAAGTAGTAGGTCACAAAACCACTTCAACATGCAAATTTCGAGAAACAGAGTGGATAGGCGACCTCTTCACCCTCACTTTAGCTAGTCTAACAAGTTTCAGCGGAATCAAAGACGATTTATTTTTTTCTGCAGCAACGTTCCTACACTTTTACAGGAGACCCGTGCTACGCAACTGATAACATCGAGGAAAAAATAATTAACAAAATGTGACCTCATTGTGATATTTCGTCTTCGGGAAGTTCGAAGACAGGAGTGTCCACGACCATCTCAGAAGTAGGAAGGGGAGAGGGAGAACAGTCTGCAATGAATTAATCATTCCAAAGCTCTAAATGAAACAGCCGCATCTCTTTCTCTCTCACATAAATGAACATAAATAAGGAACCATTCATTTGTTCATCAACTCTCTCCATGGTGAGAGAAGTGGAAGAGACGGGGGCGCATCGATCGAGGACCAGATACTGCAATGACACCAATTTATCATTTGGAACTATCAAACATTTTTTTAATCAGTTGCGAACCGTTTTTTGTAGCAAAAAATTGGTCAAAATTTCCACGAAATTCTCTACTCACGTATGAATTAATGCGTGACTTTTCAACAAGAATCATTCGTCAGTATCAGTGGAATGCGAATACAAAGTTAATCAAAAACTAACTTTAAGAATATCGGAGAGTGAGATTATTCCCGTTACTTTCTCATTCTCGTCAGTGACAATCAATCGATGAACCTCAAATGGAGAAGTGACGATGATAAACAATATTTTGATAATTATAATGAACATTATATGAGGCTGTTTGCGTAAGAATCGAGCAGATTCGACCGGGTCTGGCACAGCTCAAAAATTGTCGATTCACTGAAACTCTGGGTTTTGGGGTTCTCGAGGGTGCTGATGACGATGGGCGTACTCATTTTTCATATGGAGCCTCCGTCGGCTCCAGATGACGTCACGTCGAAAACGGTTTTTGATGAATTTCTCCGTC
>LS581359.1:163881-181121 GCA_900490775.1 Pristionchus maxplancki
AATGACCAATGGTGGAATGTACTCCTAGATGGATGGTCTTCCACCCCTGTGGGTAGAGACCGCTGGAAAAAAATCCGTTCACAAACTGGAAAATCCGAAAATACCACTAATTACACTTAATTAGTAATTAATTAGACGATAAAATAAAATCCTATGCTCCATAGTAGGGCTGCGTAGAGGGAAAGATTCCCTACAACATTCACAAAACCAGAGGTCTCTAACTCGTCGTTGACGAAAGTTATGATAGTTTGAAAAAACCGCAAATACTTATGTCCGGTAGTGTATCTGTTCAGCTCCGACAGTCTATTCATTCTCAGACTGTTAAAACCAAATGAAATCTCACAGAATACATTGTTCTCCATTGAGAATGAAGCTCTCGCCTGAGTACCGTATCCAGCCGAAGGAGATGTCAACTGGAATACCGTATCTTCATATCATCGTCATTCAAGTTCTGGGGTAATTCAGATAAGGGATTACGGTATGGAAGTACACTCCGTGGTGCATCCGATGGGTGCGTGGAGTGAACACACGCACTCGACGTTTCCCAATCACATGATCAGTCGCCATTCCAACTAGAGGATTCCAAGTGAACCAGAAGAAGAAGTGAGGGGTTTCACGGAAGGATCGGAAGAACGAATTTGAATAATCACTGCGGACGCTTGTCAAAAATCGCATGACATGGGAGAAGAAACGTTAGAGAGTGTGTGAATTGAAGAGAGTCGAGAGAAAGAGGAAGAGATACAAAGCGATTATTGGAATACATCTCTCCATTCCTAATGCAGTGTGCACCCTAGACGAACCTTCCTCTCTCTCTCTCTTCCTACCCATCATTTTTATTCCTGCCATCACGAGTTCAAATGACGACTTGATCAATAATAATGCCACTATGGGGAAGTATTACGAGGGTCAACGATGGACGGGAGTGAAATCAATCGAGGGATCTCAATCTCAATTCTCTTACCGACGACGTTCTTATTCTTCTTCCAACAGCATCGACCATCTGAGAGATCGGAGACGAACGACACTTTTCTCCTCCTTAATCAACCACTATCACTACTCCTCCTCCCTTCTTCTTCCATTCTTGATCTACCACTGTCAATCAATCGATAATCTACCGTACCCGTAGTCTGCTCGTTAGCGAGTGAAGTATCAACGTAGAGAGGACGACGAGGGGAAGATCTGAAGAGGAGTCGATTCGAGAGGAGAATCGAGAGGAGAATCGAGAATAGTATAACGGCACTCGGTCCAAAATGTTATCGTTTGACCAGCTTTTTCTCTCATAGATTCATTGCAAGATATTGCATGGCATCGACCCACTCTTCTCCCTGATCGACCTCCCTCTACCGTACCTCGAATATGCATTCTGTGTGGGATTCGCTGCACTTTGCATCGATTGGGCATCAGAGGAAGTGGATGAATTGGAGGAAGAAGAAGAGAAGAGGGAATTCACTCCAGGAAGATGACCTGCAATCAATCGATATCATCAACAGTAATCCCTCGATGATCCCTCCCATCTCGACCCTCCCCCCCTCCTCCTTCAATCTCACCAATAAGTCTACTTCCATCGAGACTCATCATCCTTCTTCTCATCATCTTGACCAATCTTCTTGAAGGGAGTGGTCCCACATCCTCCTTCCTCTCTCCTTCTCTCTCTTCCCCTTCTCCCCCTCCTTCTCCTTCTCCTCTCTCACTGATCATCACTAGTTCATCCATAGTAGTAGATCGAGTCTTCTTCCCATCTCCTCCCTTCTTCTTCTTTTCCCTCCTTTCCCTTTCTCTCTCCTCTCCTCCACTCTCTCTTCTCCTTCCTAATAATTCCCCAATTGCCGATCGAGGTAGACCGAGAACCTCCATCTACAAAAGAATCCAATATCTTCCCAGTATTCATCACAAAAGACAAACGATGCTCAACGCGATACATACGAGCATACACGATGTAGGGTTTCGAATTATTATTGCAATTTTCAAATATATGATGTGATAGTGAAAGATGAAGGTGGAGAAAGTGATGAATGTCTCCTTAGAAATACTCAACGGATAAACATTGGTGATGTTATTGAATATAATGTGTATAATGTGTGATGAGTAGTAGGAAGGAAGGGAAGGGAAGGATCTCTTCGACGAGAGAACCTTCACATCAGAATGAATGAAACTGTTAGAGAAACTAGCAGACATTTAATTGAATGCAGATGAGAAGAAGGAAGGAGGGGGAAGGAGGATAGCCAGTTGACTACTCCATGTAAACACCCCTCTAGTTTACATCGCCAATGGTGTTCAGAAGGATTGAGGAAACCATGGGAGAAGAAGGGAAGAAGAAGGGAAGAAGAAGGAAAGGAGGAGGACAGAAGAAGGAATTCATTCGGTCACGGTTTCTCGAACGAGAACAATGAAGAGAAGAAAGGAAAGAAGGGAGGAGAGGATATGGAAGGTCGAAAGAGGAAGAGGACTTACGTATGCGAATCTAGTGAAGAATGACAGAGTGGATGGATATGAAGAGGGGACAATGAGAAAGGATGAGGATTGAATATCCACTAGATGACGAAGAGGAGAAGAAGGGGAAGGAGAAGGAGTTCTCATCGAGTAGTGATGAATGAATGAAGACGATCTTTCTCACTCCTAACTCGTTCTCATCTCTTCGTCTCTTCTTCAATGGCTTCGTTGAAGAGAGACGTAATCCAGATTAGATGAATATCCTATGCAACACCGTGACTGATATAGATGCGAGTGCAAAATAGAAGCCATATCTTCTATGTATCCAACATCAGCCTATACACTTCATCACTGTTCTCAAGGTATCGCATATGTCATCTCCCCAAATAATTCTAATTGGAAGGAAGATGTTATCGATGACAACGACCCTTCGATCTACGTGAAGAGAAGAAGAGAGAGAGAAGATGGTGAGAGAAGAGGAGCACTCAATGTGATTCGATTGATAATTACTGCGTACCACGGAACAGAAAGAGGGATAATGAATAGGGGAGAGAGGGCAGAAGAGGACAGAGTGATAGAGAAGTAAACAATTGACATCTCAATGAAACGAGGAACAATCCACAGAAGAAAGAGTGTCTCGATTGGCATGGTCACAAATATGTTCATTTGAGTTCTAATTCGATATTATCCATCTTCTCCATTCTTTTGACGAGTATTCAAGTGACAGTCAGCGAAAATTTGGCAGCCTTTCAAGAGAAGAGAAATTGTTATTATGAAAAAGTTATGAGGGTGAGCGCGCTCTCCTCTCTTCTTTCGAGTTGAGAACTACTGAGCGCTCATCCAAAACAGAATTGAACCTCGCTTTTCCCTAGACAGACAAAGAAATCACTTATCTGGACAAAAATACGAGAAATGATGAGAACGAATCTAATGGATGGATGAAAATAATGCAATTTCAGGTTAACGTTTCTTTCTCTTGACCAACTGACCAGTCTCTATCTCCCACTCTTCTCTCCATTTGATATTATCTCTCTCCTACTCTCAAATCTCGTCAATTGACAGCTTCCATCACAATGGACCACTTCTCATCCCTCTGTCAGGGACCTCACATCAAAAGAAGAAGAAGAAAAATTCATTTGAGAGAATGGTCATCTACAATCACCAGAATGGCGTAGTGAAGAGGGTGTTCGAAGGGGTGGAGGAGAGGAGGGAGAGAGGGAGGGGGTAAGTGGAGTGGAGACAATGGGAGAATGCTCCTATTCATCAGAGGAAGAGAGGGAGAGGAAGAGGAAGACTGTGGGAAATAATAGTAAGTAGAGGGATTCTACTAATAGACTTGCAACTAAAGTGGCTCTCGAATGGACTGAAGAAGAGGGAATGGGAGAGGAGGGAGGAGGGGAGGAGGGGAGGGGAGGAGAAGAGGAGGAGTAGGGAGGGAGGTTGATTACTCGTTCCCGTCGCAGTCCTCCTTAGTCTTGCACGTGCTTTGATCGAGTGAGGAGACTCTTCATTTATCAACTCCCCTTCCTCTCCTCTCTCTTCCCCCCTTCCCTCCATTCCTCCATTCCCCTTCTCCTCACGACAATTGATCAGTAACAATCTCAGTCATCACCTGATTAACAGCCAACTCTCCATTCAAATTGCGTGAAAACATCTCAATAACAGACAATAGAACGAGGACTCGAAGAGACTCTCAAAGATTACTGACAACTCTTCTGCAAAGAGGAAAACAAGAGTGTTCGAAAGTGAGATGATTCAGATCGTGAACTATGAGAAGCGTTGGACGTCATTAGAGTTAGTGGAATATATGAGGATGGAATGGGAATGATGGTCAGAGAAAGGCTGAGAAAGGAAGGAAAGAGGACCCAAGGGGGAAAGACAGAAGAAGAAGGAATGGGATGAGGAGAGAGAAGAACCAGAGTTCTCCCGTACGGAAAGATAAGCGAATGGAAGATGAGAAGAGGACGAGAGAAGGACTGTGATAGAGTGAGGAAGATGAACCATGAAGAGAAGGTAGAGGAAGGGAAGGAGAACAAGAAGGAGGAGACGAGACAATATCAATCTATTCAATGGATAACATCATTCATATTGTGCAACATCGACTAGAATGGAGTTCAGTGCAACAATGACCCTGCTTGTCCCCTCTCTCTCTCTCTCATCCATTCAGTCTACGCGCCATTCCAATCACGAGAATCATAAATATACAAAAAGTTACAAATTTTCTACATAACATCGTCGTTCTGCCTTGGGGGTTGTTTTTTGTGAGTGAGAAGGGTGAGATAGATCACTCCTCCAACCTCCCTTCTCCCTCTCTCACCAACAACCTACGACACCCTCGATCCCTCATTGGATTGATGCTATGAATATGAACACACTTCACCATCAGTACCTTCCCCCACATGGCAACAATGCGTCTTCCCTCCTCCCTCTCCCTCCCTCCCCCGACTGACCTTCGAAACTCTTCGTCTCTCTATCACTGCTTCCCAATCGTGGAGTCATCCTTCTCGAGGGAGTCAATTGAGATGAGACGATCGACTGCAAGAGTATCATCCCCCTCTCCTCCTCTCCCTCTCACTCACAGCATTCCCATGCAATCCTCCACTGGAAGGGGGCGAGTGCAGCATGGACATAGCGATGCTGCTGGCTGCAATCACTCCATCTCATCTTCCCCTTCAATCCTACCGTACTCTCCTCTTCTCCTCTACCGTATCCCTCCCTCTATCCATTTCTCACCCGATGGACTCCTCATATCATCAGTGGACGATCTGGCAGTTGACTGGGGGAAGAATACGAGGACTCCCGATTGACGTCTGCAATCATCCATTTCACTCCTACCGTATCTCCCCTCTACCGTACTCCTCCCCCCCCCCTCCCCCCCCCCTCCTTCATCCTTCCCCCTCACGTGTCCTTCCATCTCCTCCCTCACAGCAGCCGTCTTCTGCTTATCCCCCTCTCATGAGAGAGGAGAGGGAGGGGGGGGGGGAGAGGGAAGGGATCAAAACAGCGAGTGCAATCACTCTTCTCTTATCTCTCTCGCGAGTTCAATAACACTTCGTCTTCTTCTTAGTCTGATCCTGACAATTCTCCACATGAGATTCTGCAGATCACGTCAACACTCTTGAGATGCTGTTCGATCCCTCATCTTCCTCCCCTCCCTCCCCCCCTCCCCTCTCCTCTCCTCCTCTCTGATCACTCCTTCTCCTCTCACATGGTCGAGTGCAATCCCATTGCCGTCCCTTCCAATCTCTCTCGTGTTCTATCGAAGGGCATTTGGGGGGGGGAGAGATCTCTACCCCCTTCGAAAGATGGTCATTCACCCAAAAAAAGTGAATGGACAGAAGGATGAGAGAAGGAATGAAATGAGTAGAGTGAGAACAGATCGAAGCCATTGGCAGAAGGAAAGAGAAGGAAGGGCAGATGGTATTCCGGTTGAGAGATCAAAGATGGGAGAAAACACAATAACGACGCAAAAAACGGACTAACGATTTTCAGCAAGAAAAATTCAAATAGTCAAAATTAAGAGAAAAATGAAAAATTCGTACCTCGGAGTGATCATTGCTCCTCCTCCTCCACTCATTGGTTGTGCTTCACTCTTCGATCGAGATCTGTAATGGGAGAGATCTGTAATCAGCCCCATACATCGATCCTGCTTCTCAATCAATCCCCCCCCTCTTTCACACTACAGTACTCCTCCCCTCCCCTCACAGTTTACAGTATACCTGAACGAGGAGAGAAATCCTCCGTCGGGCGCAGATCGTGCTAATTGGCAGAAGACCTCGGGAGGGGGATCGTGATTGATTGGTGGAGATCCGATATCTGAAGAGATCAAAGATCAACTAATATCACGGAGATAAACCCCGAACCAGAACTAGATTATACGCCAATCGGAAGTGACTCTTGCGCAAATTGCACGCGTGGTTGCGTGAAAATGCTGAGAAAGTTAGTGGAGTTTGATGGGTAGAGATGGGTTGAGTACAGTGGAGAGGGAGAGAAGGAGAAATAGAAGAGAATCAAGAGAAGGAAGAGAAGCGAGGGATGAGAACAGTACCCAATCTACTCTTGATCTTCGGTGTTGTGACGAAAATGTCTATTAAGAATATCGAAGGGGAGGGAGAATGGGATTGACAACTTTAGATTTTGAAATTATAATCTAATCAGGCGCAATCAACAGATCAGACTAATGCGGAATCGGAAAAGGCGACTAGACGACATTAGGAAATGTCAGCTTCGTGTATGGGAAAAATAGGATGAGAGAGGAAGAAAAGGAAGGGAATTTCACCATTCTTCCATTGGAACATGATGGATAAACTGATTCTGATCAAACAAAAAGAGACGAGAACAGAATGAAGAATCGACATAAACACTCATTGTAACTCAATTGTGGGATGGATGGGAGACTCACCCTCGAATGGATCGATATCAGGAGTCATCGGGATATTGATCGATCGCTGTCGTGTTCGTTTCTGCAAGAGGACTACGGTACTCTCCATTGATGAGTGGTGCATTGTGCACATTCCGATTTACCTTGAGATTCTCGATGAATCCTGGCTTCTTCTGCACATGAGCAGTCTGCACTGTAGAGTGAGATCGGACGTAAATGTTCCGACTGCAATTGTGAATCTACACGTCTCACCATCTCGATGCCTTCCTTACGTGTGTGTCTCATTCTTGGGTGGCGATGCACTAGTGACGGGAGTGACAGCGACTCCATCGAATATGGTGTGAGGAGTGGAGGAGAGAAGAGCAGTGCCCGATGACCCCGATGGAGATCCATAGAGGAGTCTCAATAGATAACCATTCCATCACTCACAGTCCGAGTTCTCTCAGTGCATCTTCTTATTCACTCAACCACGTTCTCGTATTTGTCCTAGCTTTCTTCTTCCCTCTCCTCTAAGTATAAACAACTTGTCCTGCACGTGGACTATTTCGCCTCAGAAATTCAAAACTTTCTCACGACAAAATCTCCAAAGTTTCATACTCACATTCAGTTGAGAGGAGAAAACAAAAGAATGTGGAGAGACTACATTTCTTGTTGCTCCACTGCATCTATTTGTTCCATTACCAAAGAACGACATTCACATTTCTCTGCAGGGATATGCGATGAATTACCCCGATTATCCGGAATCTTCCAGAATTGATTTATTCCAGTCTCCTAGAATCTCGAAAACAAACTACGTATCATTCTAGAAATAGGATGCTGCCAGCTAATTTAGTTGTTTAATGAGCCACAAGGGGGAAATAATCTTATTTTCATGAAAGTATAGCAAATAAAGGGAAATGACTAACCCGGTTTCGACGTCTCGAGGAGAGGAACAAGTGATTGGAGACGACGATGGAAACATCGAAGAGACGACTGAAATGGATGGATGGAAGGAGGAGAAGGAGGGGGGAGGGGGGGGGAGACAGTATGTGGATTAAGGGAGAGAAAGGAGGAAAAGAACGTCGTAAACGATCTTCGACTTTCTATAATGGCAAAACAGCTAGAATGATGATACGTGATTGAGCCATGATGTGTATTCAAAACTAATAGAGTAACAAATGAGATCTCATTCCGTAAACAGATGATTAAGAACAGTAAATAATTAAGGCGAAATGGATGCAGAAATCACACGGGTGATAGACAATCAATTCTCGATTCTACAGTACATTAAAGACCATCACCCGGATTCATAAATCTTCATTCTACTCATCCAAATGAGCCGGATGAGAGAAATACTTTTTCTCATATTTTCTATAGCGGAGATAAAGTGAGAGAGCGCGTGTGAAGATGTCTCATTTCCTTTCTTTCTCTTTTCACATGGCAGAAAATGCGCGGGAAAGAATGAGATGGGGGAAGAATGGGGAACCCTCTCTGCTCTCTATCAATGGAAGGATAACTGCCCTTCTCTCCCTCTCCACTCACGTGGCACCACTTCATTCATGATCCACAGATAAATTGAGATGATAAATGTGAGAAGAAAATGGGATTGAGAAATCAGAAAGAGAGAAGAAACAAGGTTAGTATGAACCAATTCATCGTATCGGTTCTTCTCTTCTGAAGAAGACGATGGACTACGAATAAAAGTGTTTCGTCTTCCTTCCGACTGAGTCAGGTGTAGTGCGTGAAATAAGATAAAGAAAAGGCGAGAATGAGATAGAATGGAGCATGGAGAGACGACGAGATGGAATGGCAGACAAATGACGAGAGACTATGAGAAGATGAGAGAATCCGACAGCCAAAATTCAAAACATCTCTTTCTCTCTATTTCTCTCTCGACCATTGCTGGAACAAGAGAATAATAGGCTTCTCAGGGGAGGGGAGGGAGGGGATCATGAGGGAATCCCTCTCCAATCTCATTGGCTGATCACATTCCAATCCTCTTTCACCCACTCACTTCACTCATCGAGAATCACACATGACTGCTTAGCTTCACTCTCTTTTTACTCTTCCCCCCCCCCCTCTCTCTCTCCCTCTCTCTCAAACACCAAAAAAGTGCTGATGAGGACTGGAAAGAGATAGTGAAGAGAAGAGGAGAAGAGGATACTGAGAGAGGAAAGGAGTAGGACGGAGTAGGCACAACAGTCTCAAATGGAAGGAAAGAGAAGGGATGGATAGAGACTGAAGGGATTCAACTAGATAGGTCACTACCGTATCGCTTCCCTTCTCATCTAGAGTGACCATGAATCCTTCCAACAAGAGTAGTAAGGTCAAAACTGCCTAGGAACACGCACGTTTCGAATAAAATGAAAGAAGAGAAGGGAGGGCAGTTGGGTCTAACGATCTCGTTGATCTACATTCGTGTGAATGGGTTATCTCACACTCTTCCGACCTCCCTCATTCTCCCCTTCCACTGTTATTCCCTCCTGTTGACCATCCCTTCACTGCAAGCACGAACACTACATGTAGAGGGGAGAGAGGGAGGAAGGGGAAGAATGGAGAGAAGGGGTAGTTGGCCCCTTGCCAAGCCTCACTGCCATACTGCCACCACGTGCAATTGTGAATGGATCGAGTAGGGTAGAAGAGACGAGAGGAGAGGAGAAAAAGAAGTTAAAAAAGAAGAAGAAGACGGTTCAAAAAATCGTGACAGTGCCATTGAAATTAGCGATAGTACTGAGAGAAAGAGTCTCACTTGCAGAAGATTCTCATCAAGTGGAAAGGTCAAGCAACGGGAAGGAGAGAGTGACCATCGACAGAGAAGGAAGTTGACTGTAGGAATACACTGACTCCTTTCCACCCATTGAACGACCACTGCCCCCTCTGATTACTCAAGGACTGATGAGACACGAAGGTGCACTGAAGAGAAGGAGAGGAGTGGACAGAGGAAGGGCGATCTATCTGATTCCCCTTCCTTCTCTCCCTTTCTCCATCCACCTTCAATGTATTCTTTGCTGTCCCTATTCACTCTCTCGATCAATCGGAAATGAATCCATCCTAATATTATCAATGACACCTCTGTCACACTGTCTATCTACTTCTCAGAATAATTCACTGATCAGGAAAAAGCGAAATCAATGCAAATCACGGAACGAGCAGATACTGTAATAGAAAGAGAATGATGAAAGAAGGAAGGGTCTTGTGCGAAGGAAAGGACCAGAAGGTGTAAGAGCAGAGGAGAGGAAGGACAGAGATGGAGGGGTCATTCTGACTGTCCCTTCGAGAGAGGAGGGGAAGGGAAGGGAGGGGAGGGGAGGGGCAGAGGGGAGGTCTCACCATCGGATGAATAATGGAGAGACGAAGGAAAAAGGGCTGCCACGTGCAATAAGAACATAGTAAACAGGGAGAGTGGAAGGGTGGAGATGAGAATAGAGATGGGATGGAGATGGCCCTTTCTCGATGGAGAGAAAGACGATGGAAAGTGATAGAGAAGAGAAGGATCGTGATAAGAATTGCCAGAGGGAGAATGTAATGGATTGTAATGGATTCAATCACGAGTCACTCCATTCCATCACTTAGATTAGACTGCGAAATGAAGGAATATCTCTTCCTTCTCGTATCTACGGGTAGACCACGCGAGTAGTGCAGTAGAGATGCTTCCTCTCTCTCCCAAAATGGGAGCTGTTTGTTCGTTCTTGTCCCTCCACCCTCTCTCTCTTGCTTCATTCCCTATTCCTCTCTCTTCCCTCCTCAAAATACGATTCTAGAGTTTCCAAATCGGGGTGCATCCCAAGAGAGAACTCGTGGATCCAATTACTGTGAGAGACTTCCAAAGATCGAAGATATTTCCTATTCGAATGCAATTCCATCGATATAATTCGTCCACCGACTCCAATCTCCTCTTAGAACCCTTCATCATCAGCACAGTAAAGGGACAACCACAATGAAGTGGGGAGCAAATGGACTAGAAGATGTATCGACAACTCAATAACAGGAGACTGGTCATAGGCAAAACGGCAACATTCGTCTTGAAAGAACAATAAAAACAGTATCTCAATCAAAACTTCAGATGATAGGGCTCTAGAGTAAGGATTACCTATTATAATCAAGACATTACTTATCAAACAAACCTTACAATACTTATGGAAAATTTTAGTCAATGATAAATGAATGACTTATACAATATCAGCTATAACAAGAAATAATCTTACAATCTTACGTAGTTGGAAGGCATCGAGGAGAAGGGGGCAGTGATCAGCAATCGAGTCTCGAGTGGAAAGAGAAGGAGTGTGATTACTGTAGGATGAGTCCGACATCAGAGGGATTCATCTCGGGGCATCGCCAGTTGTACAGATAGTACTGCAGATTACCGTCGCCCACACCGAATTTGAGCTCTTCCAGAATCTGAGAGAAGAGGAATGAATGAGAGATCACGGGAGAAGACAGCAAATTAAATTAAAGAGATAAAGTATAAAACTGAAAAAGATTATCTTTTACGAAATGAAATGTTCAACGTCCCTCAATTCATATACCTCTATAAACGTACCTCTTTGTTGTCCATGAGATCAAGGGAATTGAATACGTCGAATCCGAGCTGGAATGAGTCCATTCCTCCTGCCTCTCTCCCCTCTCTCTCTCCTTACCTGATGGGCCACGATGAGCATATCATTGACAAGTTGCTTGAGAGGGACGGATCCAGGCACACAATAGTACCCATATGCAGCACGGATTTGATTGTGGATCGGATGCTGAAAAGAATACAAGGATGACAATTAGGACACACTACATCCTACGAGAATATATCTAGTGCTAGTAAAACAAAAACAATTGTTCGTGGTGCAATACCAGCAATGAATTAATTTTAAAAAGTGAACTGACATTGACGACAGTGGAAGGGAGCGAATAGAAGGAGACCATGTCAGTAATCTTCCCAGCCTTCTGAAGAGAATTATCGATTGAAAGAGTACGCGAGTTTCTTCGGAATAAGAGAGGAACTTCCCCATGGGATTCCCTTCCTCACCTCGACAACGAAAGAGTAGACGACATCCTCACGAGGAAGGAAAATGTGCTCGAACTCCTACAAACAAATTCGCTATTTCACAATCACAACGAGTTGGTTTCGCACCTTCTTCGAGAAAATAGGAGCGAGTTTGAACTGCTTGAGATGCTGCTGCAGTAGTTGACATGCCCCTGTCAGATCCTTCTTCTGCAGGGGACGGAATCCCTCTGTGGCGGGAACCTCAAGAGGAGAAGATATGAGATGATCATTACTCCATACAATCCATCCAAGAAAAGAGAGGGTCTCAAGGCTTCTCACATCAGCAAGTTTGTACAGTTTGACTGTTCTGGCCATGGTCATCTTTGGTCCGAGATGGGAGAATCGACACTCGATCAACTTCTTCGGATTCAGAGTACGATGGTAGTATCTGCAATCGACGAGAGTGTTCTACTTCTATGGAAGAAACATTATTTATACAGGAATAATAAATAAAACAATATGAATACCTGCAGACAGCGACAGGCTTGGGGAGAATGACTCCCGCAGTGTAGGCTGCCTGAAATCATCCATTCTACCTCCTCCTCCCCTCGCTCTCCCTCCAATCCCTCTCTCTCTCTCACCTGGAAGATCCCCTGTAGATTGACTCGACGAGTAATCTCACGAATGAGCACGGGAGCCACACGTTTCGATCTGAGAAAGAACGAGGTACTCCATATTCTCCTTAATCCGTCTCACCTCAGTTTCTTGTGAACACAGAGGAAGTTGATCTCCACCATCTTCTTCTCCTTATCGTACACACGAATCGTCTGCAATTAGACTCTTCTCCAAGTTCCTCGTGGGTCATATCATCCGTATTCTTCCTGTATTCTTCCTCTTTTACCTGGGGAACGGCAGAGATGAATGCGAAGAGCTTCTTGTTCGCCTTCGCCCGCACTCCACAATGCCACGTCTTGAGCCATCCAGGAATGAGAAGGGCCCTGAGATGGAGACTCCCTTCCTTCCCCTTTCCTCTCTTACCATTGGAGGAATTGCTTCGAGTAGTCGAATCTGAACATGTTGTCATCGTCTTCGACGTAGTTCTCACATAGAAGAGTGTACACTTCCTGCAGCTCGACGTCGCTCTGAGAAGAGGAAACAAATCGAGATGAGTGCGGTGCTAGATTAGATACTTCTGATTCATTGATCACGAAGATCTTATAATTTCGACTCACGGTAATATCGATGTCACTCCATTCGAATGCCGCCGGGAGCGAGTATGGTTCCTGACGGAGCTGCAAATTCCCCATTGGGTAATGGAATGTACTCTTCACATCATTCAATCCTCACCCTATTCGACCTTCTCTATCGCATCCAGAAATAGCTTGTATTACTCACCTTCGAAAGAGGAATATCAGCTTCGATGGGTTCGTTAGCTTCCACTTGTTCGTCTTAAAAAGTCAGGTTATAAAAATGTAATGGATGAGTTGGATAAGACACAAACCGAGCTGAGGAACGGGTTGGGTGCTCCAGAATGCGTATGTCTTCTGCTTAGCAATCCCCATATCCCGAATCGGGCCCGCGGTTCCCTGGAACAAACAATAGTTAAACGAGAATGTAAATAACGGATAAAAAGTACCTGCATGAGACTGAGTTTCTCCAGTTCGGCGGCCAGTCGGATCTGCTCAGCGAGATGCTGCTCAGGCAACTTCATCTAAAAGAGATAATAAGAAGGTGATGCCAGACAAGCAATGACGAACCTCCTGCTGAGAACTGCTTGCAGCTGCAGCATCCTCTGTGGAGGCACGCTGAAGAGCAGGTATTGACAATTATCACGCAGAAAGACCAAACGTTTGCCCGAAACCTTCTCTAACACGCCAGGGTACTAATTGCTTGTATGAGGTTCATAGCTTGCGAAGCAAAAAAAGTAGAATTCGCGGAAATTAATGGCAGTTACCAAAAAAAAGAACAAATCTTTACCGCGGGTGCTTCCGCCTTCTTATCCTGTTTCTTGGGCATAGCAACAGCTCAAGCTTGGGTTAGCAACCTGAATGACTTGATTGCGCATAAAATGGAAGAAAAATTCAAGATCAAATTCATAACAAATGACGATTAAGGTAATGGAGTTGTCATGTCAATTAACGAACATTCGTTGTACACGCCGCACACTCTCGTACCATTTCCCGGCACACTATCCGGTTTTTACCTTTTCGTATCGTTAACGCGCAACGATCGTTCTTGACATTTTTATTCACTATAATAAAAATTCGAGAATTTCCTTGTATAAATTTGAAATTTAAAAAAAATTCCCTAATATCAAAGTAAAATATACTTAAAAATAGATACCGTGAAATCATCTACAGTAATCCACATAAAACAGTTTATTTCGACGGCTTGAAATTGTTTAAATGAGTTTAATAGTAATATTCTTCACTCTCCAGCAACACGACTTTCTATTACTTCAATAGACAATGTTCGCATAAATATTCGGATAAAATTGTGTGTATCTAAATGGATAAGTTGATGTACTTAAATTGCGAAGTCTGATGATATCATATCTCGATTGGGATTCGATTGCAGATCCTTCTTCTCTCGTGTGTAATCAGTCTCCATTGGATACATCCAATTCCTTCCATCTACGCATTTCTCCCTTCTCTTCGCTTCTCGTTAGATATCATCACTCCATTATTTACGTCAATCCGGATATTTCTGACTCACTTCTTTCATTCTCAAACCTCTCACTCCTCATTCTCAATTCTGAACTCGAAAGATTGGGGGAATGATAAATGAGTGAGACTCGAGATAACTCATTTCCTTATGGAAACGTCGTCTCACGCGAAAGATCTCGATCTTCTTTTAGCTAATCCAGAATAGAATGTGACATTTTTGAAGTCGAAGGAAGTTCACTGTAATATCTGATTGGTTTTAACATTTCCACTCAGTATAAGCCGACTTACTCTTATTACGATGAATCAGTCTCTCAAATATCACACGGGATTCTCCACGTGTCCATAAGAGAAGCCCTATTCCTTCTCTTAATTGACCTTTCGTTGAGATTCCATTCCGAATTGGATATCCAGAAGGTGTTTATGGTGTCAATCTCCGTTTCTCTCCGAGTACATTCAATCACCGCCAATTACTTCTAACGTGGTTCCTTCGACGTGTCGATTAGAAGGAATTACGTGGAGAACGAGAGAAATCTTGCAGACGATAAATATAATCTACTTCCCTTATTCTGTCTTTCTCTTTCAACCCATCACTGCTCATTTTTCAGTCCTCAACACTTGAGACTAATGATGTGATGGGTAGACTGAGATCATCTATCCTCCCTCTAATAGGCATGAAAAAGGAGAAGAGTCCCTTGAATGACCGATGGATTGCATCATTTCAACACCCTCTGCTAGATTTAGAATGAATCTTCTCAGGAATGGCATCGGGATTAAGGGAAGGTCACATTCGATCCAAACTTCCTCCCTCCTGTTTACATCAAGACCTTTTCTTGACTACGCAGTAGCCAGAATGTCAATCTCATCAAGAGATAAAGAGGACGAATAAGTTGAGGACAGCACTTGACGTACAGAGGAAAGGACAATAACTATGCATACTCGAAAAGTGATTGAATGATCTATTTTAATCTCACAAGACGGAAACGATTACTCCAGACGAGACAGAAGTGTTCCAATCTCTTCAGATTCATCTCTTTATTAAATTTCTGCACTTAATCTTCTTGATTCTTGGAGTGTTCACCTCACACGATCGTCATTAGTCTCAATCACTTCTCTAAATATCATTCGTCCTTTTACCCTCCTGAAAGTGGGCGGAGTCTTCTCTACAATCTCTTCATTTCTTCCACTATTTCCCACACACGTTCATGCGTAATTTCATCTCTTATGAGCGTGAATAGTGATGGACCTTCTCCATTTAGAATTGCTCGTTCAACCCTCTGACTCCGCCCCTTATAGCGCGAAGAGAGCGTGATGACTGAAGGAGAGAGAATGAAGAAGAAGGAGAGATGAGAGAAGAAGGAGGAGAGATCCAAAATGGTCCCATGTCTATATAGAGAAGAGTAGAAGATAGCCATAGGCTATTCGAGTCTTCATCATGGACGGTGAGAACCCCTCCTTCCCTCTCTCCAACTCATCTATCGACCAACTTGCTCAAGGTTCACCACTCCTCTTACAGTATCTCATCTTATTCCATTGCAGTGTTCCTTCCATCAACAATGGAATCTCTTCTATCTCAATTGTCCTCTCCATCATCATCACTTCTTCCACTCTCCTTCCTTCCTCCTCTCTCTTCCTCATCTTCATTCCCTTCTTCTGATCCATCCGATGATCTCCTTCGCGCCCTCGATGCTCTTCCCTCTTCAGTCTCTGGTCATTCTCTTCTTTCTCCTCCTATTCATGCTCCCACTCCAATTCGACCTACGTGAGTGATCAACCATCCAATGATCTTTGATCTTTCTCTCTTCCAGTCCATTCCTTTCTCCTCATTCGTATTCTTCATCTCTGGGTAGTTGTGCCTCCCTCCCCTTATCTTCTCTCTCTTCATCTCCATCTGCTCTTTCCCCTCTTCCTTCTTCTCTCTCATCAGGTTCATCAGGTACGATCCTTCTCATCCTCCATCCTCTTCTATTCTTCTCATTCCAGCTTTTTCTCTCCTTCAACTTCCAGTGATCTCTGATCCTTTCTCTCTTCTGGAACGTCGTAGTTCAGCTCCAGAAGGCCCTCCTCGGACTGAATTGAGACTGAATATCGAGAAGAGAAGGTGAGAATAATCGCCATTCTCCATTTACTCTTTTGTCATAAGGTCTTTTTCTTTGATGGTTGTGAATAACAAATTGATCATTAATCGGTCCCTTGACACCTCTCATCTCCACCCTCGCAATATTCGAGTCTTCATTAGACAGATCATTAGAGTATCATCATTAGTCTATCCAGTGGGGACACCCCCCCCCCCTCCTCTCCCCTTCCTCTCCCCCCCCCCTCCTCTCCCCTTCCTTCTCCCTCTTCAAAGTCTTCCTAATAAGTTGCTCACGTGTCTCCAATTGCGTAGTTTCCCATCATTCTTCTATTCAGATATAGAATCAGACATCAAATTAGGATATCCTCTCCTCTTCCTCCCTCACCCTATACTTAGTTGTCTTCGCAATCTTGCAGATGAGGTTTTGACGTAGTCTCAATTAGGATGAGATCCCATTAGAATGAGAGGGGGGAAGGTAGAGAAGTAAGTGGGAAGTAATCCCCCACTTTCAAGAAAGCACTCTCAATCCACCTGAGACATTCCTTACTCATCTAACTATCTAGTATGATCATTCAACCAATCATGAACTTGTTTACGGTGTTCGTCTACAGTATTAACCCCGTATTTCTTCTTACTCATGTTCTTGAAAAATTGCGTTCGTTGGGTGGATGATCTAGCCGATCATAGGTCGAAAAGCTAAGTCGGAGGCAAAATGAACCATGAACCCCGGGTCATGGT
>LS581359.1:208063-225739 GCA_900490775.1 Pristionchus maxplancki
CGAAAAAAGCGAAAAAGCGTATTTTTCTTTTCTTTGCTTTTTCAGGGGATATCCGTTCGTTCATCCTTTGTTATCGGGTTTTACGTATCTCGTCTACCGCAGCTCCACGGCGTTCGTCGCTACGCATTAATCCCGAATTTTTGTTTCCCGTACAAAACTGAGAATTCTGACATTTCAACTTTTAGGCCAATTTCCTTTATCTATCTGCTCCAATCTCAAGTAATTCGAAATATAATGAATTCAAAGCACTAATATAATGCTCTACTTTTTTGTTCACCCACCTGATCAGCCGTATAAATACAGATATAGGGATCGGAGAGAAGTCGATTGACGAGGGGGTCATCGTGAGGAAGGGAAGAAGGACAGGAACGGAGTCGTTGATATCCATTGAGAGACAGCCATGGACCAACTCGTTCACACTCTTTCACCTGTACACACTCGTTCAATCTCCCCTCTCAAAGACGGTTCATACCTGAGGGATATTGAATCCATTCTGCAGTCCTTCTCTGTCAGCCATCGAATCGAAGAAGAGCCAACGACCTGCACTTTTCATTATTATTTACCTTGTAGTGAATGAGCAGTATTTAAAAGAAAGAATTCGTGACATCCATTCCACTGACCTTGCGAACTTCTCACAAATGAGACATAGTGGGAAGTTTCAATGGCCAGCACTCCAGAGAGGGTGAATGTATATCGAGTCTGAAAATGGATTCAATATCATTCAGCATCGTTCTACTATACCCAGTTCTACTACACCCGCCCACCCTCTTCTATTCAATGGCACTAACCATTTTCTTAGATGGTCGACTGGGTGGGGGAATGGGACGATCAGCGTGATCTACCAGTCCCTCTCTCAAATGAACTGATCGGAAGCACTCGGAACAATAGGTCACCTGAAGAGGGAAGGTAAGCCAAGTAAATAATCTTTCTTCCATCCCATTCTCATCTTTAAAGATTTCAATCAAAGTGCCCTCCCTCACCTCTCCATAGAGTGCTTCTTTAGTGAGGAAACATTCATGGCAGTACAACTCAGCAGGATTCTTCTGACATTGAGCACATGCGAACACAGCTGGAAAGATAAGGATGGATTGAATGAAGGGGAGAAGACGACTCACTATTATTGATGAATGGAGTGAGATCGATCTTCTCGAGAGGAACAATCTTATCGAATAGTTTAGTGACGCCATAACGAGGAAGTTGCATGATGAACACCTTAAATACTCATTCACAGATCAAGAATGAACCATCTCTTCTCTTCCTCTTCCTTACTCTCTTATTCATACCTGGGGGCACTCTGACAATTTGGTCAGATCCTTCCTCAAACTTCTCTCAAGAAGATGTTGAGAGCTGGCGATATTTCCCTGAAATCAATCAAATTAATAAGTGAGTCGATGGAGAAGAATGGTGGTCGATCGTCCGAGCCCCCCCCCCCTCCATACCTGCCATTCTCCAGCATCGACGACCACATGGTACAACCACGTCGATTCCACCTTTCCCGTCTTCGAATTACTACAAGAAAAGTTCAAGAATGATCAGCCAATGGACTGGAACTTACATCAGATTGAGATATGGGTTAGTCTTGAAGACGTCTCTGAGCAGAGAGGACAGAATTTCTTCCGGATCCTTCTCTTCGCTCGTCAATCCCTTCAATTGACTTGTCTCCATCTCAATCTCTTCCCCTTTCTCACCTTGATAGTCGGCATCGCCTTCTCTAATTCCTTTCTCAACTTCATCATGTGATCAGCACGCACGTAGTGGAATCTCAATGAGATAAGTGAGTATTAGATGGGCAATACATTCTCTCACCTTCTCAGTGGCCATACAATCTCAGTTGAAAGAATTCTCACTAGATCCTCATATTCTTTAATATCTCCATCCAATTTACGGCGTGTTAGAATACTGAAAGATTAGTTTAGATTTGCCAATCGTTCAATCAAAGATCAAAGATCACTCACTTATCGAAAGCAGTGCATTGGACGAAGAGAGTGTAAAGCATGGAATCGAGATAGCACGAATTACGATGACCCTGTCATTAATACTATTCAATCCGATTCCCAATTCCTTACAAGAACCCTACACATCATCGAACATTCATCATACCTGAATTCCCTTCATTCTGCCAACCAATTCCTCCGTTCCACTCCATGGTTCCCTTTTCGATGTTTCCAGTCCAGAGTCTATTGATCCGAAATCTTGACCTGCAATAAAGCATCTCCTCCTAGGCCATTTCTTAATTTCCGTTCTCACCTTTCATTCCCTCTCCTCCATACCCATTCACATTGCTTCCATTGCCCATCATAGGAGAAGAATCCTTCGCGAATCTGGTAATTGTCCAATTAGTATACCATTCGATCCAATCAACTCCTCGAATTATCCAACATATCTGTAGTATGCTCACCTCCTATCTCTCCTCACAGCATGGAGGGGCACTAACACCGTACTGAGGGTGTGATCTACCCCCGTCATTCCTGCCTCCATCGACTGTTTCCATCCATCGGGTGGGGCTTCTGACGTCTCCTGTAAAAAGTCTCCATCAACCAATTCCAAGCGTAGGTATGTAGCCTTTCGTAAGTCTAAATATAGACTGCATACCAATTCGACGATGACACTCGTCTCGAGTCTTCCCTCGTCATCGTTGAAGGCATCTCCCTTCCATCTCACCACTCCCGATCGAACGCATCCTTTGTAGCACACGTCCACACATGAATCTGGACAGACAACGAAGGTGATCAAATAAAACACTACGCCAATATAACGAAAGAGAAAAGTGTGATAGTGTGGAATGACGTACCGACATCGAAGCTCTCGATCATGTAGTCTTCAGGGAGCATCGCTGGTCGAGGAGGAACTGAAGGAGGAGATGGACGGACGGATACTGAACAGACACTAGTCACACTCATCCAAGAATGGTATCGTATCCACTATCTACCGTAGTGTGATGGATGGATGACTCACTTGGTTTATCTGCTTCGTAAGGAGGAGGAGGAGGAAGGGGACGATGACGGGCTGAGGATGAAGATGGCGCATCTGAAAAGGAAATGAAGTATACACTACATAAATAGGCCAATGAATTGAGTGAAAGAAGAAGTGGAAGTAGAAACTGACTGGAAGTAGAGGGAGCCATATCAAATTCCTTGTATCTCGGAGGGATCATAGCACCTTGGCCAGAGATGGGAACATCTAAAAAAATAATGATGAGATGAAATAATAAAATTTATTTTCATCGAAAAAGACGAATAGATTAGTGATTGCCTACCTCTGGGAGGACTGACATTGCCCACTCGATCCTCAACTGGATACGATTTGTGGAAGGCATGTGACGGATCTACAATAAATAATTATTAATTGTTAGCACTAATTGTATTCACATTTTCCAGAAGCTTCAAACTCATTGAACTGAGAAATTTAGTCAACTGACCTTCATTCCTCATTCCAATCTCCTTCTGTCTCTCCTGTCTCTCAGGTCTGTCTCTAGTCTGATTCTGGGTCTGGAAGGTGGATGGATGGGCATTGGATGCAATGGGTATCAGTAGAGGAGAGATCGTCGATATCATCACGAATCCTGTAAAGCCACTGCATGAAGTCTGATCGAATCTATAATACTCTATTTCTCCTCATTCTCACCTGCATGATTGGCAGGAGTATGGAATAATTCGCTCCCTTGATACATTCCAGTTCCTTGGCCAACTGCTTCATCCTAAAGTTATTGAAATCATTCCCGTTCCATGTCTCTTTATTTTAGAAATATGGTTCATAGTGCATTCACAGGCGTCCAGAATAAATAAATTGCACGAACGAATTGCAATCCGGCATAGACACTGTTGTGTCCCCTCAATCTGCCAATCCATCTCACAGTCGCTTCATTCGTCTTCCCATCATTCGTCCATTGACATCGATCGCCCGCCGTCCATCCATTGCATCCATCCAGTCTGCAACCATCACAATAGTCAAACATCCTCAACCGTGTACATACAATTGAAGTAGCAGCTTAATAGTCTAGTGAGTCTTACTTCACAGTGGCCGCCGATCGCTCCTTTTCCTTCTTCTTTTCTCTTTCTTCTTCTCTGATTATGGCGCCATTCGATCTCGAATCACTCGGATTCATCTTCCAATCTTCTTCTGCAACAAAACACCAATCATTTCTCATCTTTGTTCACAGCGAAGCAGATTGATATAAGACGTTTCGAACAACAATTGCTGCCCATTTGCGTTCAAATCCTTACCTTGCGCATATCTCCCGTAATTCTCCGTTCCGTTCGTTCTTCCTTGTGTACTCGACGGTTCTCTGCCCGTCGATTGATTGGAATAAGGAGGGAGAGAAGGAGGGAATGAAGGGGAGAAGGAAGGAGGATGGGCACTGTGAGGATCGAAATCGAATCTGCAATGCGAATAACATAGAGATATAGATAACAGAACAGTGCTCGATAATACTCAGAGTTAAAAAGGGTAGAAAGGGGGTATCAAAAAATAACAAGGTTAGCCGAAAAATCGAGTGAAAAAGGCCGAGGTATGAGTTATTTTGGCCATTTTTTCATTGAAAGCAACAAGGTATGCCAATTTTCACCAGAAAACCACAAGGTATGAGTTATTTTGACCATCAATTCTGGGGTACCTTTTTAACTCTGATAATACTGAATGGGTGCAATGGGTCTCCTCACTTCGTTCTCGGTTTGGTGGCGGGTGGTCTTCCCCCTGCAACCCAATTCGAATCGTTTCTCAAATTACGATAGGGACCTGCAAAATATGAATTAGGATTCATTTGAATTAAATATGTACGTCTCGAAATTATTTCCGAAATCATAACGCTACCATAGATTGGAAGGATGGGGGAGGGGCATCTCACCTCGATTTGGTTCGGTCCTATTTTCTCCTCCAATTACAACTGCATTCACCGCAGGAGTATCGACGATCCGAATGGGAACGTTTCTTTCTATCGGAGGAGACCTCAAAGAATCCATTATGTATTATAAGAACCAAGTGCAATAAATGATTCTAATAGCTTGGTATCTATCCAACGTGTCATATTCTCACTTGTTCCCTGTCCTTTGCGGCACTGTCTTCGGTTCGTCCAATCGATACCACTCACCGTCCGAATCCCTCTGATAGATTCCTACAATGAATGGATCATTCACCTAACATTAACTGAATGGCAATCATCCCATCTCTCACTCACCTTCTCTGTTCTCTTCCACTTCGTTTCTATTCACGAAGTCATAAGCAGGAGGTGAATCGAGTACTCTCACTGCGATCTTCCCCTTCGGAGGAGGAGATGGAGTACTGAAAATGATTGGTGCGGGTCTCAATCAGTCGTCTAATCGAGAAGCACATGTCTACGAGTTTCGAGTAGTCACTACAATCATAATTACAAGGACGTGGTAGATGAATGTGACTGACAATAATATGAAAGTGCATGGAACATCTCTCTCTCTCTATCTCTCTCGTACAACTGGAATGAGTATCTCGAATGGAAGAAAAGTCGTTCGGGGATGGGAATGCATTGAGAGACACAATGAAACGGAGGAAGAGAGGCGGGAGAAGGGAGGCTCCAGAGGTTGTGAAATGGACTGGGGAGGACCGATTGAAGGGAAGAAAGAGAGACATGGAGGAAACTGAGAGGGGCAATACAATGGAAGGGGGGGGGAGAAGGGTGAAAGAAGGAGGAGGAATGGGGAGGCAAGGAAACTGTATGCGAATCGAGAGGATTCTTGTACATTTAATGACATTTTTCGCGAACGAAACCAGGAAAGCGCAGAAAGGGAAAGTTGGAAAAGTGGTTGGGAAAAGCGAGAGAGGCCTCTCTATCGAGTAAATAGCGAGAGTGAAGTGAGGGCATGAGTAGAAATAGGAGATGAATAGAGAAGGGAAGAGAGAGGAGAAAGAGGAGGGGAAAGGGAAGGATACGAGACGGAGAGAGAAAGAGGGAGGGGGCCGAGGGAAAGTAAGCACGATTCAGTGTTACCAAACAAGAGAGCGACGAGAGAGGAGAGAGAAAGAGAGAGAGAGAGGGTAGTCAGAGGGTGGAAGAGGTTCGCAGAAGCGGAAACCGTGATAGATCATGGAAAATGGAGAGAGTGAGGGCTGTTGTGAGTAGTAGAACGAACGGGAGGGAGGGGAAATCGAACGGGGAGAGACTATGACGACTGGGAGAGAAGGGGGGGGGGGGGTCATGGGAAGAGGCGATCTGGAAACCATCAATACAGATGAAATTCATAGTGAGTCAGCATACCTGCATCATATTGCGGAGAAAGTGAGAAGTGGGAGAGGAAATAGAGGGAGGGGGATCTTCTCTCTCTCTCTCTCTCTCTCTCTCTCTCTCTCTCAACTGGTTGGATCATTCACCAGATCAACCCTTTTCCACCCCTTCATGCTTCTTCTGAATACCTTGCCTATAGGGTGTATCAAAATATGACCAGATCATATGACGAAGGGGATGGGGTGGAGAATATTGGAGAACGAACGTCTTTGAGCAATCAATGGTTGCAGAGTTTTGAAAAAGTTTAATAATGATATAAGAGATGTAAATAAAGAAAGTGAAGTTAAATAAGAATATGCATGAAGAAAGGAAGAGAGTAAAGTTGAGGGAAGGATGAAAGGAGAGGGGGGGGTGCACAAGTTCATAGAATCACCCGGTTGCATTGTCCTTTCCTTGTGACTTCCAACCGGTTTCAATCCCTCACTATAGGATCGGATTGGGCAAAATATTGCATTTTAAAATATTTTCTTATTTTCCCATATCTCATCATAAGGCTCAGTATTGACAATACAATAATAATGATCATCTTACCGCATCCGACGTCTTTCCATGACCAAATCTCTTCGTGAATCCATGGGAAACTCAACTCTTCGTATAGGAGGAAATATCCGATCGGTTGACACACGATAGATCATACTTCCTGCAGATATACAAATACAGAGAAATATTTAATGGGATATTAATGATTAATACCATAATCCAATAATGACCTTCATGCTCATTTCCTTCGTAATCGTCATAGTATCTGTAGGAATGATCTCTCCTCCCAAAGTCACTTCTTCCATCTCTGGGAGGGGGCCCTCGCTCTTGCTTAAAGTATCATTACAATTATGTGATCCATAAGCGATTAAGGCTAATTCGGAAAATAGGAGTGGTGAATTAAATATCTGACCATCCTGATAGAGAATGTGTAGTCTCCCATGTCATCTCGATCTCTACTCGAAATGAATCCACGACGCATTTCCTCTGATTTTTCCTAGAAATTAGCGATATTAGAGGAGACGAACTATTTCACTGTTCACTCGAGGGTGTGGTCGCGAGAAGAAAAAGACGATGGAATGCGCGTGACTTCAGCAGTTTCACCAATGGGATCTAATAGAGGGAATGAGTGGCAGTAGGAGGAGAATAGAGAAGAGAGAACGGAATTGTGCCCACTCCTCATTCCCATTCAATACTTCATCCGATTACTGCGAGTGATTCAGAGGTCTCGTTTGATCAGATTGAAAAAAACCCCGCCACTTCAACCGGGAACATTGCGAAACCCGAGAACGTATTTGATATTTGAAGAGAACAGGACAATCAATATTGCGAATGCCCGCAATGAGTAGTCTCTAACTCTAAACTGAACAGGAGTAACAACGGAGACTTCTCTCCTATTGCACTCAGCAAACATTCCTGGCTATTCAACGTGCGCGAAAGAGAATGAAGAATGATAGAGAGAATAGAGATATAGAAAGAAGGAAATTAATTCAGCCAAGATTGATAAATCAACCACAACGCATACCTAGATTTATATTTTCAACGCCATTAAGAAGATCCGAGTAAATCGAAGGCAAATAAAGTTATAAAAATTAACAGCGTTATTCTCACTGTCCCCCATGAAGAATAGATCAGAGAACGATATGAGAATGAAAAAGAGGAAGAGATGAGAGTGCAAGAGTAAGAGAGATCAGACAAAGGAAGGAAAAGATGGCGGGGAGGAATGTATCACTGCTGACTGACTCTTCTTTTCCCGAGAGAAGTATCGACAAGTCGAGAGAAAACAGCTGATTCCACGAAATACGAACAACTATTCTTACTCAATTTCATGACGTAGAGAACATTTAACTATAGTAATAGGAATGAACTGCTTCGTATCATATGATGTTTCACTAGTCACATCACACCCCGAATACCTCACCATTCAATTCAGAATGGCTGGTTGTATGAAATGGGTAAGCGAATGAAATTTAGAGTGGCGGTAGAGAGAGGAAGAAAGAGGAAGATAGAAAGAGACTGATCATCAGTGTAGAGGGAACACCGAGAATGGAATAACAGGTGAGAGAGTGTTAGGAATTGAGAGAGTGATGGGGGATGGAAATGTTGTAGTAGAGTTGTCGTCCTAACCAATTGAAATGGAATCAAATGAAATAACATTACTAATTATTGGAATATATAGGTTAATCTATGGTGATGATTAACAAACCTCTGTGAATTGAACTTCATCTCCTTTTTTGAGATGGCGAATGAAAGAAAATCGTGCGAAGTCATGGTGGATCGCGAAGCGATTCTAGTAGCAGAATATCGACATCGTTTCATTTTCAAATAAACCAACATCTAAGGCTATAGGCCTCAGAATGCGAACGTCCTCCATTGTCAACTTGTTGAGATAGACTTCCGAGATAACTCCATACGCGTTCCTTATGTCCACCGACTAAAGATATGATTAACAATGGCACACTTTTATATTAATAACAAGCGTCAATTACAGTTTTGGTACGTAATAAGAAAATTTTTAAACGACTTACAGCAACAGGAATACACCGCCCCTTTTCCGTGTTAAGGAGGGTGATAATCTTTTTTTCGTCGTTAGAATCGTCCAAATCCCGAACAATTGTACCCTTCTCAAGCTGAACGAATTAAACCTATTTTTTTGTAGATAATACAAAACATTATAATGACTTACAACGTAATCTTCTTCTTCTATTACAATCTTCCTTTCATCCGATTCAAGTCGCACCAATCTTATTATCTTTCCATCGAGTTTTCTGAGGAGTAGATGATATTTGAGTTCATCTTGCGAATCTTCGTCCTCCTCCAACAGCGACGTCGTCGGTCTAAGAATATCTTTATTTTCAGATGAGAATCAGACAACTGATTAGTTAAATAATGAAACATATTAATTCTGATTAAAAAGAAGGGTAAAATGAACTCACGAGTCGACATCGATCAGTTTTCCAGTGTTACTTCCGCTGTTTGTGTTATGGCGATTCCATAAGTCTAAAACTTGAAATAAGAAAAGTCATGCATAGCAACTGACTTTCCGTCAATCCCAAAGGTCTGTTCTCGTTTCCGTTCGCATGCATTCCGTTATTCCCCAAAGATGATTCGAATACGTTCTCCTGAGAAATTGTTAAAATCAAATCTATGAAAGCATATCACCTGTATGTTGTTTGAACGTGGATGTTTCTCATAATGATCGAGGGCTGTGCTTTGACACGCCCAAATCATATCAGAATTTACATCAACTGATTCCCAATCATCCATCGGCCCGTTGAATTACCTGAAGAAAACAATGAAAATTAGTTAGAAAAGGCACACCATTCATTGATAAAAACCGCGAGAAGAGAAAGTACGGATAGAATAAACAGTGAAAGATGGACAAAAAGAACAGGACGGTGAGTCATGTCACTTGCTTACCATCGTATCACTGATTTCCAAAAACGTCAAAACGAAATTCCAACAGCAAGAGTACATTTGAGGTCAATCAATTAATAGCCGTGTATAGGAGCATGATTGTTGTACAATCAAGACAAGTTCAGATCACATGGGAAAATCAAGTTAATATTTAGGAAGATGAGAAATGTGCGAGAGAAATCAGGAGTGAGAGAGATAGAGAGAGATAGGAAAGATGACTAACAAGCAGTGTGAGCACTAGACAATCGTCCGATAAGCGGTGAAAAGAGAAATAGTGAGCTCCACTCCACCGTGCTACTTTGTTTGCTCAAACGTTACAGTTAGCGGTGAAGAAGACTCGAAAAAGATCGAACATATTTGCATGTGATTCAAATGAGAACATCACACACAAAATGGAAGAAGTAAATTTTTAAAAAAAATACTCGATAACAATTACGGTCATTTTTGAAAAAATATGGTCTTGCATACATAGAACCTGAATCGCAAAGAGCTCTACAGAAGCAGAATTATCTGGAGTTTTTCTTTTTTTTCTCTATTGATCGGTCGTTTATCGCTGTTTCCTTGTTTTTTTGTTGTTGTTTTTTGTTCTTAATTTCCTTTTTATGGTCTTGGCTTTTCAGCCTCGACTATGCCTCCTGCGGTGCCTCGCGCGAAGACAACGAACGGATCGGTGAGTTTTTGCTTGAAAAAGAGAAATTTTTATTAAAGCCTTTTGCATTTGTTTATAAATTCTTTCTTCATTTTAGTGGGCTGCGACGTTTCCCGCAGATCAAGAATCGTATCAAGATTCAACTCTCTTCATGAAGCGTCTTCTCTATGTCGCCTTCTCTCAGATAATTTCCTCACGTGACTTGCTTCCGAGCAACTGCTTCAAGAAGAGGAGATGTGAAAGTCGGTCTTGTTTACCATATGACTGTTTCATTGAATGTATTCTAGATCTTCGTCTCTATGTCTTCAACACTGTGATTCCCGAGGCGTTTGAATGCGCCGATCAGTTGCGCGCAGTTTGTGAGACTATTGAGAAAGGATATTTCCGAGAGCTCCACCTCAATATTTTTGACGAGAAACGAGTAAGAATTAATTACATGCTATTCGATAGTGTATTGCTTGTTTTTCTGGTTTACTCCCTGTTAGTTAACACAGCATGATACCTACTTAGCAGCTTCACTGTGGTCCTTGTCCGGACTTGCTTGAAACTTCCCCATTGTGATCTTATACTGGGATTAAGTAGTTCCTAGTATCCAAATATCAGTCTTTCTGCAGAAGGAGGATGAAATCATCGAGGTATACAAGATGGGAGTCACATACGGAGATGACAAGACTTCTCCTTCAGTCTCCTTATCGTAAGTCGTTGTAGAGTGGCAAATTGTAAAAAAAAAGTATTTCAGGAGCAATGAGTTGGGTCGTGTGGAAATCGATTACAAAGGAAAAGACGTTCTGAAAGAGCAGACCAGAGAACTTCTTGTTCGACTGCATCAAATTACGGAGAAGTTGGCTGATCTACCGGAAACTGCCCAGTGGACTTTCTACCTTATCTATAATGATGAGAGTCAGTTTTGTTGTTGTAATGTATTCAATCATCTTATAAATTTGTTAAGGAACTCCTAAGGGCTTCCAAGCTCGTGGTTTCAATCGTCGCCCTGAGCCGTACCTCATCGCTCCGGATGCTCAGAAGCTCGTTATTGGCGATTCTTCGGCAAACCATCATGCGTATGTTACGATACAATTTGTTGTTTATTTTCTTATTGTATGACAAGTTGAGTATGTTATTTGTAGATGCCATTTTGAAGTCACCAGTGTGTTCATCGAGGACCCCGTTGAGTTTGAAGAGTTGATCTCCGGCGATCTGAGCGCAATTCAAAACAGCATGCGGTACACTTTTACAAACTTTCTATCGTATGTCATATGTTGCTTATAGAATGGATTCGCGAGATACAACTATCGATGAGACAACTCCTAGCAAGGACAAAAATATGGTAGGAAACTCGTTAAGCGAACTTACACATTTGTTTTCAGAATGACACATTCGAGACGGTTCCTCCTAGTGAAGACATCGAGACTCCTAAAGATTTGAAGAGAAGAGCCAAAGCAGGAGGTGGCGCCGTTACTGACTTGGAGAAAGCCGCGCAGAAGATGCATCTTGAGGACAAGAGTGATCGAATCGCTGCTTCCTCACCCGAAGAACGCCAGTCGGTACAGAAATCTGTATCGCCCGCTAAGAAATCGCGTCAGACGAAGGATAAGAGTGTTAGTCCATCGAAGGTATGTCATTTATTATGACGTTCTGTTATTTCGATAGTTGTTTTGCTAAAATACTTATGTAGTAATTCATCAGATTCTGAAGGCATCGAAGGCTATCAAGAAGACACCCGGCAACGTAGGAGTGCGCAACAGCAAGGTGATAAAAAGAGGAAGAAATTGATTAAATTGAAATGATTTTCAGAAGAGGGGGCGCCAATAAGCAGTTCACATTTATGCATGCTTGCATATTGAATCGTTTAACATTTTTAATTTTTTTAATTTTGTGAATATTCCTGTAAAACATCTGTCCAAGTTGAAATGTTTGTTCGGCAATTATCATTGCCTTTTCCTGTACCATTTACAAAGTAATTTAAAATTCTGTTGGTCAAATTGTTTTTGTTTTGTTTTATTTACTGTTTGATAAATTTTTTTCAATTTGTAATATTTGACATTGAGAATAATAGAGTGCTGTTGAATAATGCACAGCATAGTGAGCGAAAGGGGTTAATTGTATCTGCTCGTGCAATCGTCAATCATGTGCAGGTGTCCTCGCTGGTCTGGTCTCTATGTAATTGGAAGCAATGCTATTTGAAAGGCTTTATCCCAGCGAAAACATAGATAATGGAGAGAAATGAGATACTAACATCTATAATATTTTCTTGAGGAAAAATTACCCGGAGTTCACCCGTCGTATACGGTAAAGTGATATGTTCAACTGTGAATGTACTGTTGGTAATGATGAGAGCTCGTTGAATTGGGAGGTGAATCGAAAGAGGAGTCTGAGGATGGGTGAGGGAGGGCATTGGAGTATTCATAAGGATGATATTGGGAATTAGGTGAACGGGTGCCAGAAGGGATAGATGGAGTGGGCCAATAGGTAGGAGCCGAGCATTCCATTGGAGGTGCAGAATCAGATTGACGACGTACTTCGTTGTACTGCATTAGCATACGAGGTTGGACCTGAAGATGAAGATTATGTATAAATGAGTGAAAAGGGAGGATTTGCGGAATATTAGTACTTACTTGATAATGAGTGGCGATCATGTTAGTGGTAGTTTGGCTCATTCCTGGAGCAAGAAGATGGGCAACTTCAATAGGAGGAAGGGGGTTAGGAGTAGAGAGGATACGGTTGAGGGCATTGATGTAGTTCCTGAGAATAATGGTCGTTGAAAGATGACAGATGGATTTCATCTATTGACAGATGCACTCATTTCAAGTATCATTTCAACCTATAAAAATTTAAGACAGGGGATAGACTCCTAATAGGATGGAGAGGAATTGTGTAGACTAATTCAGATATTGCGCAATGGATAGAGGTGGCAAGAACAATTACAGGTCTCTCCCGTCCATATCTATACTTGATGGAGGGAAGTCGTAAAAGAAGAGGCCAACTGGGGTCATTACGTCTGAGAGAAGAATGATGATTGGTTTATGGAAGACTATTTACTCTCCCTGGGACCACACCCGTATCATGGATCTGACACACGGAATGACATTCAAGCACCACTCAACACTGATATCTGATACTGTAGCACACTGCCCATTGTTTACTGGCCACTCATTGGCTGCTACAGGTGTGGGGGAGGGTTACCGCATATGGTGGATTGAGTTACTCATGGATCCAAGGGAGAACCCTACCTTGCGAGTTTGAGAGTCTCGATCTTCGATAATTTCTGATGTTGGGCAGAGATGGGAACACAACGACGGAGATTGTCTAGAGCATCATTCAGACCATGCATTCGTTGACGTTCACTGAAAGCGATCGAATAAAGAGGGTGATAGAGGGACGGATAGACTACGGTAGGATTGGGCTTACCGTCCATTTGCCTTGATCCTTCTGATTCGATGCTTGGCGGGAACTGCCTCCTCTGTCTTGATGTGCTGAGAGAACTTGGAAGACATGGAGGGAGGAGAGGAGTACGGTAGGAGAGGAAGGGAGGAGAGACTAGCGACAGACTGCTAGAGGGTAGGACTGTGGATGGAGAGAGGAGGTGACAGTCGGGGGGCGTGGTGTGAGAGGGGAGGAGGGAGGAGGAGGGTCAAGAGGCATAGTGATCGAGAGGAAATTGAAGAGTGATTACTGATTACGATGGAATTATCACATTGATCAGCAGATATATGTACACTTCTACATTATCTGAACGATTACGAAATGTAAATTGCAAAAATATCTCGTTTGCCGTATATAGTTTATCTGTCGTTGTTTCTTATTTTCTAAACAGTATTATTTCCAACGAAAGCTTTGAAGGCTTGCCATTCGTTCAAGTATTGGCTCATTTATCAAAGTATTTCTCGTATCTCTTCGACATCCAAGAGTATAGGGTCGGAAGTTGAAGACCGAGAAGATCTTCCCAATGGCGACCTCACTCCATTGCACTCT
Source organism: Pristionchus maxplancki (assembly GCA_900490775.1). NCBI lineage: Eukaryota > Metazoa > Nematoda > Chromadorea > Rhabditida > Neodiplogasteridae > Pristionchus > Pristionchus maxplancki. Next base: position 222,334 of record LS581359.1, read on the forward strand.
TCAGTCCATCATAATGGGATTAAAGGTGAGATGACTGTTGAATAGATGCCGACATCACTAATCTCAGCATGATTCCATGGGAGAAGCAGGGGTGGCCTAAAGGGACTCCCTCCTTCCCTGTGATTGATCACTCCTTTCCATTCACCGCCCATTATGCTAATCTAGCGCGAGAATGACTGTGGGAGAGAGACAAAACGAGAGAGAGGGAAGTCAATCACGGCATGCTTTCATTTCCATCCATTCATCCGGAAACTGATTCAATTCACGCCTCTTTATGGTAGCGTCTCCTTCCTTTGTAGTGTCCTCAATCCAACTGTCAGAGGAATACTGTAATCTAAGAGTACGGTAACACGAGAAGAGCAGCTATTCGACTCTTTCTGCACCTTCTTTGTCACTTTGTATGAATGGAGCCAATGAGATCGGAAGTGTAAAGGGAAGGATTGGAACTAATCCTATCTGTGTAGTCCATTGTTAGCAGTATTCATTAGACTTCCCTTGATGCGGGAGACATCTAAGAGAAGGGAAGTCCTATTTGTAGATGGAATAAGAGAGATTATGGTTACTGCCTCCATTCGAGATTGTCGGCGAGTGGAGAATAACGGGAGATCGTTTACACCTTTCCCTTCTAGAGATACCTTCCGAATGAGGGAGGAAAGGGATGAAGGACCAGATGAAGACGAAGAGGGATGGAAGAGGAAAAGAGAAGAGATGCAACCAATGGATAGCGAGAGAGTTCCTTTGTAGAGATTCGTATTCTGTAAGTAGTAGTGGAAGTGTCTACAAGTAATAATCAAGTTGGGTCAAGTGAGTCTCATTCCACTTCACATAATCACGACTGAGAGACTCCTCTCCATGGTCAATTAACCCCCATGGCAATAATTAATTAGACTGTTGCTCTCGTTCCGTCTCGACGTCATCTATCATTCTCCCCTCAGGGTAGATCAACAACTATCATTAACCCCCTCCTCTCTCTCCCCCTCTCTCCTCTCCTCACCTGCAATCTCATCTCATCCATCAAAAACCACAGCTAACCATCCATATTTCCGGGATTTATTGTGGGTGATTCGAGATAGGAGGAAAATGGGGTACGGTAGACTGAACCATCGGAGATTGACCACGAAAGTGGCTAAGATTTCTGATAATTAACATATGAAAGGAGAGAGATAAAAGGGCGGCGAGTGAGGGAAAAGAAGAAGGAATAGCACCTCATTTTATCCACTTGACTCTTCATTAGAAGAGAGAGAGATCATAACACTCCTCCTCCTCCATCTGAAGTGTCTCCCTTCGGGGGCATGGAATGGATAACCTCTAATACGGGGTATCCATGCCCCGCTCTTCACTTTGTCGGAAGAGGAAAGAAGAAGATCCAATATGGAGAGAAGAAACGAAGCTGTTAATTAGAAGGTGAGGGGATTAAGAGGAAAGGAAAAGAGACTGAGGGAAGAGAGGAAGAGAGGAAGAGGAGGAGGAGGTGAGGACAATCTTGGGTCGAGATCAGAGAAGGAATAAGGACACAACGGATATGTGTGAAGAAATGTAATAGCTTCTATTTCAACCTTTATATAAATCGAATTGGGAATCACAACATGATTCACCTCGGATCATCTGTAATTAGCTGTGCACATACCATCCGATCCTTCATTCGATAGATCCGTTGATCGTCCACTTGACCACTGATGCCCTCTCTGATCCACTCTTCTCATTCAATCGATGCGCCAATCTTCTTCCCCTCAAGCACACGAATAATCGACTAGTAGATAATCCATAGGAGGGCAGTTCTTCTCCTCCCTCTCCATTGTTTCTACCCTCCCATTGAACAACCCATAATCTGCCTCCACTTATTCGAAGAGAGATGAGTGACCAATGGAAGGAAGGAGGTATGATTTATCGAGACGAGAAACGGACAGGAGTTGGCTAGGCATCAATGAAAGAATATCAACAAGTTATTAATTATTCCGTTTACTGATTCACACGACTGGAAGAGACAATATTGATTGCGAATGACAGCGATAAGGTGTTTTTATTGTGAGGGAAAGATGGAAAAGGAGCCTTATTTTGTTTTCATACGAGTCTCAATTCAGCAGAATCCATACGTGCAAGGGACACTTCCATCGAATCGATCGCTTTCCTTTCTCCTTCAGATGATCTCATCTTAGATGTCGAAGAATCGTCGTCCATCTCATTCTCGGGAATTTGTGAAGTGAGAGAAACGCGAAGAGAAGGAGGGGCTGGTTATAAGGAGGATCATTGGGTCATTTTCCTCTTCCTTCTCACCTTTATTCACACTCAATTTCTCCTCATTCCTCTTCAGTTCATCATCTTCATTCATCAAACTCTCAGAAGGGAAAGTGTGATCTGGAGGAGTGGAGGAACCTTCTGAAGAGAGAGATCAATCACTCTCCTCTCACACGATAAAACCTTCGTGATCAATGGAAGATTCAGTTGAATTTCTCTTCTCCATCATTTTCATAAGTTGTTCTTTCCGTCTCAAATCGATGATCTTCTTCTGTTGATTTTCGATATCAATTTCAGCTTCCAATTCTTCAAGAGCCTCGTCCTCAATTTATTCTTTCGTTGTGAAGTCTACGAATTTTACCACATCCATGATTTTATTAGATTAGAAATGTTGTTCAAATATAATTCTAGAAAGTGATCTCTACCTGGGGATCGAGATGGATGGGAGTATCGGGAACATAGTCATTATCATCCTTTGAGTAAGGAGGAATGGGAGACTCCGCCTAGAAACTACATTCGTCTTCAATTCCCCCTTCTCCGATATATTGCAAACCTTTTCTTGATGTTCATTCACTTCATCGACCACTGATGAGAATATTGGAGTGGTCTCCTCAATTTGTTAATTTGTTTCTTTGTCCTATAAATAGATAGAGATTACCTCCTCTTCAGTATTCTCGGATGTAGTCTCCTCCTCTTTCTCTTCAGGTTCGAAAGGAGTCTACAGATGATTAATTCTTAGTTTTCTTCACTCAATCAATCAATTACAGTGTGTTGGTGGTGAGAAGTGGAGGTGGATACGGTAGTGGTGGCTGGTGTAAGTTTGAATGATCGAAGTGTGATCATCATTCTCGAATCTTCTTGCTCACTCTCGGGAATCGTCTCTCCAATCTGAAAAGTGCACCACACACTACCGAGATACGGTAGATGAACAGAGGAGAGACACACAGTGCACCTTACCGTAATCGCTTCTACTATCAATGATAAGCGGACTCTCCCAGTACGGATGTTGCGGTAGAATAATAATGACGATAGAAGCGGTGGTTCTAAGGTGTTTAGACTGGGAAAGCGCGCTACCATTGGTTGGTTTACCTAGGTTCCTCTTCTAGTGCGAGGAATCTTGTCCGACGAATTGAACTTTAGCGTGGTGAACTAATCCGCGATACTTGCGATC
>LS581359.1:231371-253380 GCA_900490775.1 Pristionchus maxplancki
AGTACTTAAAGGTCATCAGCTAAGAATAGCTACAATTCCTTGAATTAGCTGACAGGTGTTGTGCACTATCACAAGTACACTTGAGAGGGCAAAGTTCAGATTGCGAAATAACTTGAGAAACCTCGCAGTACAAAGTTCAAGTCTGCGTTCTAGATATTTTCCTTCCTAGTTACTCTTCTACTACCTTCTATACATGACACTACAGTTGTGGTCTCAAGTGGAATCTCCTTCGATCGATTCGTCTTCTCTACCGTATCCTCAGGCATTAGAGTGGGCTGAAATGAGATGCGTGCAGGTGTTTGACAGCACACACGGAAGGTGGTGTGGAATGGGAAACGTCGACTAGCATGCACTACACAACGCACACACACACAGGACAGTGAGGGGTGCTAGTGGGTACGGTACAACACAACGAAGATAACTAGAGAATCATTACAGTAGGCATTCGTTTATTACGCAGAAATATTATGCACATTATCACTGATTGGATAAGATGGGAAAATCATCGGAGTATCTATGGCTTATTATGGACTGATTGGGCTAAGAAGAGAGGGAGGAGAAGGGGAAGGGGAAAGGAATGAGAAGGGGAGGGGGGAATGATTATTATGAGATCGTGATTCGATCCGTAAGGAGGGAATAATATCATACAAAGGGAGAAGTCAATCCTTGTTCTGCTGCTTTTGATCGAACGAATGAACGAATCTCATGACTGAAACGAAGAAATGAGAATGGACTCCCTCCATTCAATGGAGGGCAGAAAGAAGAGAGAAGGGAAGGGAAATTCTCACCGGAAGTCGACTATCTCTGCGGGCATCAAATCACCACTTTGATCAACGTCAACCTGATGATTATCGATAGATGAAGGGGAAGGAGGGAATGACCTACCTTCTGGAACATCTTAGTCGTCTCTTCCTCTGGTATTCCATACTTCTCTGTGATCAATTCAGACAATTCATCAACTGTTACTTTTCCATCTCCATTTCCATCGAATTCCTATAACGAATTCTTTGAGATAATTAAAATATTAAATTGTCCTTACTCTGAAATGGTCATTGGCGAATTTGATGGCCGATAATCGAACGAGTCGAATGAAATCAGCGAATTCCACTCTGTCCAACTTGCCCGATTTGTTCTGAAGAGAAAGGATGGATCAAGATTGGAAGAAGAGGAGAATGAGATTACCTGATCAGCGATATTGAATAGTGCGCGAGTCTCCGGCCCTTCCATATCGTCCTCCTGCAATGGTATCTACTGAGATTGATCCCTGGGACTCTCACGAAGGTCCATTTCCCTGTCCCCCTCCCTCCCCTCACCTTCTTAGCCTTTTCCTCAGCTTCTTTGAGTGAGATGAGTCCATCTCCGTCAGTGTCGACAGACTGAAAACAACAATGAAATCACATTTCCCATTCAGTTTCTTTTCCTTCCTTTGTGTTTTCACTCTCTGTTCCTATCCTTTTCCAATCCCTCGAGACTCGTAAGGAAATGGTATCGAAATCCAGAAACCTCGAAATTCAATTTCCGCCCCCCCAACGAATTATCCCAAAAAATAATTGGATTTCACTTTTAATTGTAGCCTATCCTAACGAGATTTCGAAATGAATCCCATTTTTCAGATTAATAAGTGAACATACGGGCATTGCTTCAACAGCATTCCTCACTGCTTTGCTTCTGATGACACTTCTGAATCCAGCGAATTCGACAGAATCCAATTGACTGTCTTCGTTCTCATCCGCCTGAGCGAAGAATGGACCGAGAATCTGAATGAGAGAAGGAATCAAGATGGAATGAGGTAGAAGGAGAAGAAGGAAGAGGAGGAAGTTACCTTCACTACTCAGACTGTATTCATAATCCACCACTCAAATCTACTAATTCGAATAAGATGTGGAAATGAACATACACTTTCATCGAATCCATAGTGTTCGAATGCGATTCTCTTCGCTTCTTCGAGAGTCAAAGCTCCATCTCCATTTGCATCGACCACCTAAAGGAAGAGAAGGAATATTGATTGGAAAGACTACTGATTGATCTACCTTGAGTGCTCTCTTACTCGTCTCCACTGCTTTTGCCCTTACGATTCTCTCGAAATCAGCGAACTCGGGTGCATTCAATTCACCGTCCTCAAATGATTCAATGAGGAGAGGGGGGGGGGAGGGAGGGAGTACCTCATTGTCATCGACAGAAGCGAGCATGGCAGCCACATCTTCAGCCCCAATTCCTTCTTGTTCGAAGGCGATGGCCTGTGCTTCACTCAGAGAGATGTGGCCATCCTCATTCGAATCCGCGGTCTGAACAAGAGAAGATAGTCATTATCTTCCCCATTCCATGCCTTCATTCCCATTCTCCCCATTCCTACTCTTTCCATCGTCTCTCCTTTCCTTCTCACCTTCATAATTTGTCTTGCCAATCTGATTGTCATTCCTCTAATTCTTCGTCTCAATTTCGAGAACTGAGCAGCATCCATTGGTTGTTCTGTTGATGGAGAAACCAACTAAAATTAATCATTCACTATTTTGAATGAAGTATTCCTCTAATTTCGAAACTATAACTCCATTCTATGGCTCTTTTTAACATTTTCAGTTGTGAAGTAGGTGACGTCTCTATTGAAGAGGGCTGAAATAGGATCTGACTTATTCCCTTCCCTCGCAATACGTGGAGTGAGAGAGAGGTCTAGGATCTCCCATTGTATCCTAGCCCGTTTAATCAGAAAACTACAATTTGTCGGTAGGGGTGAAGAAGTGTTGAAGGGATTGAGATAATCACTGTTTACTTCTTTCCCTTCTGAATCATTCGATGGAGGGAAGACTAAGACTATTAAGTGGAAACATTCGACAATCAGGACATTCTTCTAATAATATCTAACCTTCCAAACTCTTTCGACATCTCTCGATCCAATTCCATATTCCTTGAGAATGTATTTCTGTGCCTCGTCCAACGACAACATCCCATCTCCATCCTCGTCGATCGTCTGCAATCAATCCGATTTGTCTTCTCCTTCATCCCCCGCAGAAGGAAATAAGTCTAATCGAGGACTTCAATAGTCTAATCCAGTCTAATGGATACCGGAGAACGGGGAATTCCACTTCAGATGCAGTCCTTCCCCCTCCCTTCATTCCATCTCTCCTCCTTCTCACCTTCATATAATGTCCAGCAGCATTCTCAGCTCTAGCGAGAACGAGTGGTCGAATATCATCGAATTCCTTGAGAGTGAGGAATCCATCGTGATCTCGATCGACCTCAATGCACACAATCCACACGAAGACGACGTTTCTCCCTTCCCACACCATCTAATTACACCCCACACCCAACCCCCACTTTGAGCTGCTCACATGACCAAATCACGTCTAAAGTAGTAGTAGACGACGTTCGTGAATGGTCGTACCTCTTCGAATAGTTGCTTCACCACGGAACCAGAGAGACCGTGGTGGACGAAGGCAGCATACTGTACTTCAGCCAGAGAAAGAGCTCCATCCCCATCCAGATCTACTTGAGATTCGAGGGCTGAAGAGAGGAAGAGAACTGTTGAGAGACAAGAGAGGAGTTAGTAGTATCAACTTAGTGGTAAGCACTCTGGTTATGAACCAACGATTAGTGCAGAGAGAGAGACTAGTTAGTGATGCAGATTAGAATGGACGAAGGAGAGATTCCCTTGGACTCTTCGACGTACCAGCTGACGGTCTTCCTCCTATCCTCTCTCCTTTCAATGGAGATCTAATCATATCTGGTCGCTCCTTTGCACTTTCTTCTCCCTCCATCAAACTATCCATGAATCCACTTCTGTCCATTGTCCGTGCTAGATTTCTCATTCGAGAAGAGAAGGAAGAAGGTCGATGAGGAAGAAGGAATGGAGCTGCAATGGCCCGTCACCCCCAATTGTTAGATTATGCAGCGGTGTTAGCGCAGTCCACCCTCCCCCTTCAGTTAGTCCCCCATGGAAGAGTACAGTACTCACGCGCAGCGATGGAATACTGTAACGAGACGATTCCAATCAATAAGAGAATGCGCATCTGAAAGAGATGAAGAGAATGAATAAGTTTCGATAGTTGAAGGATCGATGGAATAGATAAAGCGGATAGGGAAAGTGAAAGGGAAGAGAGGGAGGATGATAAAGAGTCGAGACCAGAAAGAGGAGTGGATTGAGAGAAAGTGGACAAGTTATGGTGGAGAATCACAAACGGGAAAGAGATGGTTCGAGAATAGGAAGAGATTGAATGGATTGAAGGAAGAAGAGACTCTAGATGGAGGATATTGTTACAATCTTGTCGAAGTGTCAATTAGTAGGAGAGACAAAGGGAAGGACTGACCCAGTTAGAACAAGGATCGCTTCGATGCTAAGAGAGAAAACGACTAGATTCGGAGAGACCACGCCCACTTTGAGACTCCGCCCATTTATGGAAGCAGAATGAAAGAAAAGAAGGGAAATGGCGAGTTACTTATAGGAAGAGCACTTCTGAGATACCAAAGAAGATGATAAGAAGATTGTAAATACTGACAAACAGATATGAAGAGCAAAATAAATAGCGATAAGATGAGTCCGAAATGGAGTAAATAAATGGCCGGAAGTAATTGAGTTTTCTCTCACGAGAATCGTCTTCCTCTTATCAGCCTCCATAATTCCTTTCCTTCTTTTTGATTCTCTCAGCAAAGATGAAGTTATTCTCTTTCTGACGTCGTATGCATACATGGCAACAAATATCAGAGGGAAGGAAAGGATTTCAGAATATACGCGTCATATAAGAAGAATCCGTGAATGGGAAGAGGGACTACATCTAATGTGTCCCTTCTGACGTACCATAGGAAGAGGGAATAATGGACTTCCCCCTCATCTCATGATAGTGCAATAGATGGTAGTCGTACAGAATGAGTACGTATCAGAGTATTCTGAGCGAGTTCGGAATTATTCTAATCTGCAGAATAGAATAGTCAATTCTTCGTATTCGACCGTACAAAATGTGTTATTCCCTACAATCTCTGTTGTGATAAACAGATTGAAGTAATGAGTGCTTTGAGATACTTGTGAGAATAGATTGGAGATAGACGAAGAGAAGTGATGATCATCCACGAATCAATCAACCGTGAATCATAAACTTCTTTGCCCTCTTTTCGAAGTGAGAAATGAGCACAAAAAGGGAGTGAGAGAGGTCAAGATTATGAACGAGACCACTTCTAAATGTGTTGACTGGCTCGGAAATCATGGTGTGTCCTATGGGAAAGTGCCCCGTAAACACTGAATGTGCCCCCGAAACGTGTGATTGATAAGAATGACCATTTGTTGACTGGCGACCATGTGAGAGATGAAGACGATACGACCTTATTATCATCCAATTTATAGAGACAACGAGGGGGAAAGGATTTACCAGAGTATATCTTGCGGAAGCAATTCGCGGAAGCAAGTAGAAATAATTCATTGTTCATTGAGATCGTAGAGATCTCATTATAATCTGTTCTCGTTCTCATTCTGTAGTTGTCCATAATCGCACACTGCTCGCTACAATTTACTATATGTGCTTCTCGTCTTTTTGTTCAGGACGTAAAACAGTAATAAAATGGACGTTGATACATTTCTCTAGATGCATATAATGAAGACATTTGCAATCCGATTGCGTCATTTTAAAACGATGTTGAGACTTTTAGAAAAAGCAAGACGAGATGTATTGCCGATAATCGTTAGGTATTCCCAAGAGACAGAAATGATTATGGAGGAGGAAAAAGGAGGAAAAGTGGTGATGATGAGAGGTTGTGACGGAAACTGTTGAAGAACTGTCCAGTTGGAGAAAACTCGACGGATAGATTGCAGTCGAGATACTAAACAGTTGGGGATTCCTTGTGGGAAACACTCAATTCGAATCATAATCTCAATTAGAATGCTCAATTATCTTTCATTCTCTTCCTCATTCTCTTCTTCCTATCATATTTCAATGGCCACGCGAAACAAAAAGTGCGTCATTGCACTTTGGGAGAAGTCTCCCAATTCTCACGAAGAAATTGTAGCTTTCCCTTCTTCTTTTAGAATGGACAATTAAATCCGAGAGAGCAAAACAATTAGAATTCAAAGGGCGTTGTTGTAGTCATGGATGGTCCATAATAATGGCTATCTTTATCCCATCTCTCCTCTTAATTGATACAATCTCTCGATTCTCCAGGGAAGGCGCCTGCCAATTGAATCTGTCCCGCATCGTAGATCTTTCGAGGAGTTTCACCCTGAGTGATGTAACTGTCCGGAATGAGAATCGTGAATTTGCGTTGGCACGGCTGAAAATATGAAGAATGAGAATAGATAATGAATTATCTCAGTGTAATTGACCTTGATTCCATCTTCACAATCGTGGTAGATATTCAATTTGGGATCAATGGGAGTGAATTCAGATGTGTATCCTTTCAGATCGAAATATCCATCTGCATTCGTCTTTCCATCGGCCATCAAATCGTCCGCATCGATTCCTCAATCATTTCGACGTTAAAGAAGGAGTCCACGATGTGATATTGACGCCACGATTGACGTGCATTGCGATTGAAAAAAATACTGTAGGGAAGAGGATGAAAGGCTAGAGAGTCAAAATTGAACTAGAGACTTTAATTTTGGACTTTTTCAAGAGAATCTTGGCTATGTTTTTAAATTTTTTTTTTTTTAAAAGTTTTTTTTTAAATCGTGGCTTTCATTATTCAGAAAAAAAAGTGAATAGAAACCTCTGTCGTCATCGAACAGCTTAACCTTCACTCCAACTGCTGGTCTATCGTTGCACATCAGACGACCCTCAAGAAGCACGATGAAGAATATTGAGAAAGAGGAAAGTCGCAATCACAATTATATGTGTATCTTGATCTATTGCGATACCTTGACTCCCGAAGATTGAGTTCGGCCGATGCCAAGAGAAGAAACGGAGAGAGCGAGGAGACAAAGGAGAATGAGGAGACGCATTCTGTGCATCGGGCATATATTATATTTCAAATATGTGATGATAAAAGCGAATGAAAAATAGAAAGCGAAGAGAGGAAAGAATGGATGTGAACTGGCCACTCAGAGGGGAGAACTCGACTAGTTCAGACTGAAAACAACTGTTTCCCCTTCTCTCTCTCATTCGATCCTTGTTGATTGATGAGCTATTTACTGAGGAGGGGACTAAAAGCATCTTTCTGTCACAGTCATTATTTGTTTGAACTGATTTCTGAACATCCGAATGAGGAAATCAATTTAGTGAAGATTAGTGGCTGAGAGGAAAGAGAAACATTTTTTAAGAATCTATGAACGAAACAAATTTTGAAAATTCAATCAACCTTGAATACACAACCTTGAATATTGAATTGAATTGAACCTACATATTGATTGATCAAGAAAAGCGAAGGTTCAATCGAAGAGTGGAGAGAACTCTTTTTATACTTTTCTCTAAGCTAAAGGGAAACGTGGAACTCAGCGAAGAAATGGAAACTCGCACGTAATTGATTTCCAATCTCGATGACATCACTCATCCAATGATTTAAAGGGGTATAGGCACGAATATCTGGCTAACTGAGCTCTCGACGTGAGATGATAGGTCGTCGTTACCCGATTACACTTTCGAAACTCCCGACATCACTTTACTGACTATCACTTTGAGTTCAAACCGAGATATGATCAATTGGCTGTGCGCCAAATGACCCTGCGGTGCAGCCAACGAGCGAGAGAGAATGCGAAAAGGAGAGAGCGCGCTCAATATACCCTCTGGCTATGATGACTCTCTCGCTTCGTGCCTGTCCACCTTTAATAGCACAGATAGGATTTTCCTATATTGTTGTTAAACTGTAGCACATCATAAACCAATCAATTTATAAATCATAATCTACCATGTGAAACATCCTCTACACTTATCATGTTTCAAATATCATCATTGAGCGTTTATTGAAGGCGCGTGAAAGCAATGTGAATGGAGGTAATGGGTACATGGAAAGAATACATAGAAATAGGCCTATCCAATCTGAGTTCAATTATGATTGCAGATAAAATAGAAACGAAAAGCACTCATGTACAGAGAAGTCACCTTTGAGGGGTTGAAATATGTATGTTGAAGAATGATATTCACAGGGAAATGAAGACACTCTCTACAATCACTAGAAGAGATCGGAGAAGGAGGAAGGGAAGAAGGAAGGGAGATCAAGCTCCATTGGTGAGCATCACTTGATCAGTCATCGAACTGGGCAACCAATTGGCCCATTCTCCATTTGAATCTCTTCGTGTCGATTGAGATTGAAGTGGATAAGTCCAATGACCACCACTGACATCCGGCTGAAGTGATGAATAGAGGAAGGAGAAGTAGAAGAGGACTGGGAGGAGATACCTTGATTGAGAATTCCCTCCATTCGGGAACGTAGAGACGGAAACAATTTAATCGACGAACGCCCAATGTTGATTCTGTCTCGTATTTGATCTGAAAGATCGATGTCCGAAGATGTGGATGATGGGATGTTCTCTCACCTTCCGTACAACAGCCCAATCGGGTAGACAGAAGTCATAGCAATCAGCGCAGCTCCCGTCTGAAGGAATGAAGGGAGAGAGGAAGGTAGAGAGGGAGAAGGAGGGGACTGACCTCGGGGAGACACAGTCTGTCTCAGAAGGAACCATTTCGCACCCGCACAATCTCTGATCGTATCCGAGAATTTGGCACGAGCTGCAATGAGAAAGAAAGCAATGAGTGACTCTGATTTAGAAGGGAAACTTACCGAGGGAAGCATCCATTGGCTCGGGTTCGAATTGCCAGAATTCCTGCCATCCGAATTGAGATTGAATCTGGGAAGGAATCGTTTAGAGATTTATTCAAGTTCCTTCACATATTATAGTCGTGTTTATGTTTTTAAAAAAATAAGGTAAAGTAGACCTCATAACTGCTCTGATCGAGTGCATCCATGAGTGATTCCATCGAAGGAAGAGCCGATCGATCGAGTGGAAGGAGGAAACAAGTGTGATGACGACCAGAAGAATCAGTCAGAGCATGGTCTGCGATTGCCATGTATCCCTGATCAGATGGAGATTAGATTGATCACTCCCGTTTTTTTTTGTTACCGAGGTGAAATCAACAGCCGTGAATGAGTTACTCTTGAAAGGTTGATTACCTCGGAGTTCGAAGTGAGCCTGAGAATTACCGAATTGAAACAAATAAAAAGTATATAAAGCTCCAATTAACCTGATTGGATGAATAATAGTGGACGAATACGGAAGAAGGAAGGGCGGATGAAATGAGAGAAGGATTCTTACGACGACATTCCTCGCACACTGGAGGGAAGAGGAGATACTCACGAACCTGCGAGGAGGGAGATCAATTCTATCTGAGAACGATTGAGTAACAAACAATTTAGAGGTAACGTACAGAATATCGATTGAAGAGAGCACTGAGAACAACGATAACGAGGATGAGGAGAAGAAGGAGAAGGAAGAGAATACAACAGAGATGAAGAAGGAGGGATGGAGTCAATTCAGCATTCCTGAGATTGGAAGAATATTGCTTTCAAGCCAAGAGAATCGAATCGTCAACAGATTTTAATAATGATAATTAACCTCAATGCCTCTAATACATCAGTGAAGTACGCTTTTGTCCTCCCCCAACATCCTAATTTCTCTCCCCTTTGAGATCGAGAGACCAACGAAGTTCTCGATTGTTGTTGCATGGGAGTACGCGACTGAAATCGATTTATGAGCCATGCAAATCACCTCATTTAGTTGAATTCGGAAGTCGAAAACAAGCAAAAACTAGAAAGAAATAGAAAGAAAACCTACAGCAAAAGCTCCTTTATCATCTTGACTTGTCTGCATCGCCCTATACGAATCTTTTCGAGTGAAGGAACTGCAATTAATGTGTCATTTATATCTAAACAATAACAAAATATTATCAAAAAGGGAGCTATGTACAAGATTACCTTGGTTGATTCATGGATCGATTCAATGGGTCAGTTCAGGGAAGACACCCGATCTACAGATTGAAAAGGGAGGGGAAAGACAGTGTTTGCGAGTGGGAGACGGAGCGTGAACATAGAGATGATAGGCAAGAGAAGAATGGAAGAGGAATGAGGGACACGAAGGAATCATCTGCTATGGGGAGGACTAATGGGGGGGGGGGGGTCCGTTTCAATTTTAATGACACGATTCCTTACTGTATCATAGTTTATTTGGAAAAGCATTCTACATTCTAAGAGCGAGATGATCAACTCATGAAGAAAATATCTCACTCATCAAGATTCGCACTCCTCCATGATTCCCCCTGGGCGAGAGGAGCAACGGGGACAGTGTACACCTGAAGGATTCATCGAAGATGACATCTTCGACTCGAGGGGAAGAGAGAGAGGGGTGGGGATCACTCACTGGTCGTCCTCCTTGTCGTCCCCCTGCTAGTGCAGAGACAGAAGAAGATCGAAGGGCCGAACTGATTCCCGGTCGCATCGGAGTTTCCTCTATTCTTTAATCAATAATATTAATATTAACTATTAGAATCTTCTTCTTTGAACGATTAATCACAAATGTCTCACTGTGAGTGTCTGGATGCTCCACTCATTTCCAATCGTGATTGTGTGGATGAATCCAATTGACCTCCTCCGTGAGTCTCCACGATACGAGCGCCGCCTTCTGAATTGAACTTCGTCTTATTCTGCTCAACATAATTTTTTTCGCTATTCTAGAAACAAGCTTTAAGAAACAAATCTGACCGTTAGTATGCACTTCATGGACATCGTATCCATAGTTATTGATGGCGTATCTGAAGTTAAAGATGGATCAACCCTTGATTGAATTTTCTCACCTCGAATCTCCCGATCTCTCCAATTCCCTTATCGATCTGTCGTGTTCTCTATACGAAGTCTCTGGCTCACGACCATAATCCGCTGAAATCAAGAAGAAAAGTGTTAAAAACGGATACTGAGTCACTGGGTATGAAGAAGAGCTGTGAACTTGAACAGAAAGTGAAAGTGCATACCTGAATTATGGACGAAAGTGCCATCTCTACTCACATCCCTCTCTCCAGTAAGGTCGTATCGTCTGAAATGAGCTATGTTTTCATTGAATCGTTAAGCAATGGAAATCAAACTCAATTCAGATTACTGATTATCAATTATTGTCAATCACTTTTCATCAATTCATAAAAGGATGAGCATGGAAAGGATATTTCTGACCCTCTGAATGCTTCGGCATCTCTGGGTAGCTCATAACTCTCTGTGTAAGTGTTGATCGTAGTAGAGGGAAGGTTGGGCAGTCCGGGAGTTTTTGGCCGCCAACCCTCTGTGATCTGAAATGACATTAATTTTGTATTGATAAATATTGAGCAAAGTGGACTAAACATAGGTATGAAGTTTTTTTTTTGACTATGCCCATTGTCCTTCAATTATTGCTCATTCAGATTTCAAATAAAACTCGTACATGTCTTTCGACGATCTCAATCTGCTCGACTGCCCGATTGTCCATGGCAGAGAGAAGAAAGAGAGAAGAAGACTGATGATGATTCTGAGATTGAGAATGAAAGGAGGATGAAAGGAGGATGAAACAGTCACAAGATTGCGAGACAACGAAAACAATTGAAGAGTAGGCTAAGGAAAGTGAGATTTACAGTGGAAAGTCGCATGAGTCACACGATGATGATCGACGGTTGAAGGGTATTAGTCAACTGAATGGAATGAGAAAGGACTGCTACAATAGATAAATAGAGAATGATCAATGGTCCAGAGAATATTGAAACAATGTGATATATGGATGGGGATCAAAGTGTTTCATTCTACTCTCTCATCTACACGCACAGTTAATGAATCCACAAGGGTTCGTTTTCTTCACTCTGGTTCAGTCTAAGAGAATTGCCTATCAAAAAGTGGTCGCCACTATGCAAAAAGAGAGAATTCGCTCGATAAACGGTAGTAGAATAGTGAGAGACGAAAGTTAGAGGGGAGAAGGACGAAACAGGTTTGAGAATGAGGAGTGATCTTAGATGAACGGTAGATCAAAGAAGACACCGAAATAAATATTGATCGATTCCACGAAGAATATTCGAAATGAAGGGAGAGGGAGAACACATCTGAGAATGGAGAATGGTCGTCAAATCAGTGATACGGTCCATTGGAAATAATCGAAGCGAGAAGAGTAATCGATGGATCCCACGGTAACCACGGATCTGACCGACTTTCAATCTACGAATTTAATGGATTCATTCATGATATTTCGTCTCTTCAACTCTATCACACCATTCAGTCGTGACTCTTCACAATGAAGTACTCATTCTCTCCTCTTTCTTCACAATGTTCGACCCCCTTCATTGAATGTCCGTCCTTCTAGTTTCCATGACCACTCTCCCCCCGGAAATCCGACTGAATTCTCTCGCGCACTCTCTCCATTCCCACACTCTCTCCTCTATTCTACCTTCACTCTCTTCATTTCATCCACTCTCTCGTCCCTTCGAACTCTCTTCAATATCCGTTCTCTCTCTATGATTACGTGTTGGGCGGTCAGATTTATGAGAGTAGTTAGCAGTGAGAGAGTATGTGAATTGAAGAGAGTGGAAGAGAGGGTGAAGAGAGAGTGTGGAGATTGGAGAGAGTGGAGGAAATGGAGATCAACCCCTGAAGGGAGGAATGACTAGTTGTGGATTATGGCAGGTTCGAAGAGATTCCGGTTCGAAAGAAACGGATAAATGGCAATATTATTAGTAGAATGAACAATTATTTTCGATCCACGAATGAGCATGAAGCTCGGAATGATATGCGAGGAGAACAATAAACACAATCTCAGAAAAAGACAAAAGATGCAACATCAGAAAGATCTCAAATTAAGGACGTGCGCGGATCAATCTATTTAACGAAGAGTGGAAATAAGAATGGCGGCAATGCCTGTAAAAGTAGACGGGACAGGTTGTTCATACTTTTGCCCCGAGGGAAGAAGAGAGAGAGGGGAGGGGGGAGTCCCCCCATCCACTGTTGCGCAGGCTTCATGCTCACTACTCACTGCAATTAGAGTGGAGGGAGGCTGGTTCGAAGGATCAACCAGGACATTTCAATGAGAGAGAGAGAGAGGGGGGGGAGGGGAAGAGAGAGAGGGGAGTCGTGATCTACCCTTCTGATTGGAATAACAGAGGGAAGAAGGGGAGTATCGGTAGGAGACTGGAGGAATGAAATAGAGGGGGAAGGGAATGCGAAATGGACAAGGTCAGTGGAGGGATCTCTCTCTCTCTCTTGATTCGAGGGGGCAGCTACCTATCCCCTTCCTTCTCCCTCTCCTTCTCCTCCTTCTCCTCTCTCGAAATGGGCGATCCTTATCGTGTCATCATCATCTCTCCTTATTATATTCAACCTGCCAGCTTGGCCCAGATTGAGATGATGAAGGGAAGGAAGGGGAGGGGAGAGGAGAGGAGAGAACCCCCATCAATAGATAATTGAAGAAGAAAAATGATCAATTATGACAAGAGATAGGCACAGAATAGTTGAGTGCAGGTAGATGTCCCCTCGGGGTCTTTCCTTCTCTCTCGTGTGTATGATATTCGTCTCTCTCGAATCTCTTGATGCAATGGGTATTCATTCATTCACAAGTGGCCATCACTTTCCATTGTATCCGTTCGAGAGAAGAGGGGAGTTCAGAGGGGAGAAGGAGAGTTCAGTCCATTTATTCCTGGACGATTTGGATGGACAGAACATTCGAGAGATCAGATCCTCGTTATTACTAGGATTCATTCGATGAGTGGTGGATAAGGATGATGTCAGTGATAGGAGAGAAACTCCGAATTGTTTTACATAGTTCAACTTCATTCACAGTCTTTGACTATTCTGAGAACGACGACGATGGAATATTCAGTGGAATCACAACATTCTTCATTCAGATTCCAATC
This sequence comes from Pristionchus maxplancki, assembly GCA_900490775.1. NCBI lineage: Eukaryota > Metazoa > Nematoda > Chromadorea > Rhabditida > Neodiplogasteridae > Pristionchus > Pristionchus maxplancki. Next base: position 245,189 of record LS581359.1, read on the forward strand.
GGGTCTACTCTTCTATCTGTCCAACATATGTACCGATACTCAGGGCAGATATGCCCATCCAATCGAGATCCATTCTCGATTGCAATAAAAAAGACTGAAGCCACCTTAATAATTGCTGCATCGGACGATTTCAAAATCAAAAGCATCATCTTTTTCTCATCAAAGATGTTGACAGTATCAGATCGGTCGTCATTTCCTCAATGAGTAGGCGGAATATTAAGCATACTTGTCCACTCGGCTTCATCTTTATCTCCCTTATCTCTTATCTCTCTATTTTCAGTTTGTCAATCGCTCCTATAAAAGACTGCTGTAATTGAGAATAAGTCGTACTGATACGGTCAACTCATCTCATATTTCGCTCCCCAATCTCCCTCCTCCTCCTACAGTATCCTTACCACAGATGCTTTCCATTCTCCTCTTCGTTTCTCTTCTCGGTTTCTCCTCTGCAAAGTGTGGATTCCCCAATGGAACGGAGTCACACATCGTCTGGTCAGTCTACCGTATCCCTCTCTCTACCAATCGATATCGATCGCGATATTATAGGTGGCAAGGACCGACCACTGGCAACGTCCAATTCACTGAACTCAATCCTGTTGATTCGAAAGGTACGGTAGTAGTTGGCGATCGATAACTGATCGGGAGACTAATAGGGAACGTCGAATATCCTATCCATCTCACTGCTCCTCTCTACGTACAAACACACATCATTAATAAACAGAATGATTTTGTAGTTGGGAAATTAATGCAGTCAATCAAGGTATTCAATGGTCTTTTACTAGTCAATCGATCGATCGATTGAGATCTATCAGTACGGTGGATGGGCAGGTTGTTCGTGGTCAGAAGTTCCCACCTTCGGACTACTGTAAGTCGACCCTTCAAGGGAAGAGTTACTAATGAGACTGATTGGAGTGATAATGTGGATGCATGCACGAATGGAGTGAAGTGTCCTGTGAAGATGGGAGAGGAAGATATGATTGTCACTATTGACTTCACTCAATACAAAGTAAGACACTCAATGGACACGAGGACGATTAATTTGTTCATTGAGAATATCATCGGTCTGCTCGACAACGATTCTCCCTATCAATTGGAGATGAAACTGACTGACAAGGTAACGAATCGAGATGAAGAAGAAGGAATGGAATTCCATTGCAGATGTCGAATACGTACGTGACTCTCGTTGTGCAGGCAAGAGCATTCACGAAATAGATTCACCTTCCGAAAAGTTATGACGGAGTAATCACATTCCGTTGAGTGAATAATAAATTCTTCTTCATTCGCATGAATTGTCTTTCAATACAACGATTTGATCGGTTGATCGGGTTGAATCAATGAACATGTGAAATAGTAGGCATCGCTAAATGCGATGAATTTGTTTTGTAAGACAAAAAGTAGACAATGAAGAATTAGAATGTGACAAAAGTTCTCTCTGGCCGGGAATTGAACCCGGGTCTCGCACGTGACAGGCGCGGATACTAACCACTATACTACCAGAGACATGGTAGAGAAGATCTGATAAACCGCTAACAATTTGGATTTCTTCCTGTTGCTTCCTCCCTCTCCCCCCTTCTATCTCTCCCTCACAATGTCATCAATACATTCATTCGATCGTCAATCAGATGCCCTTTATTTCGAGTAAGTGAGGACGGCTTTTCTTCTCACAATCTCTTCTCTCCTCCATCTCATTTGCTCTTCTTTCTCTTTCCAGTCATCTGTAATTCTCTCTCTCTCCCCTTCTCTCTTCCTTCTTCCTCACATCCGACTGTCTGCTTCCATCCTTGCTCGCATCCGATTTCTTCCCCTCATCGAAGTGAGGACGAGGAATCTTCGTGAACGCCTCAACTATCCATTCCTTCCCTTCCCTTTTCCCCTTTCTACCTCGAATCCTTTGGCGATATCCGACATTGCGAATCGATCCACTGGATTTTCTGCCCAGCAACGAGTCTTAATCATCAATCCATTCAAATCCATTCAAAGATATAAACAAACCATGATGAGATTGACGAATTTTGAATCGATTCCGGGCCATTCGAGGGGCATTCTGTAGCCTTCCTTCACTTTGACATGCACCTAAATGGAAATGAATCTTCAATAGATCAGAGATCAAAGATCAACCTCGGCGACCATCATTCCGGGGTACGGTTCTTGGCCATTGTTGAGGATCTCCCAACACATAATCCCTGAAGAGGGGCGGGTTACTGTAGGACTGGGATACGGTATCTCACCGAACGACCAGACGTCCGTTTTCTGTGAGTACATTGCAGTACGAAGTGTCTCTGGGGCGAGCCATCTCAAGTGATCTTTGATCTTTGATCTCTCCTCCAGTATACCTGATGGGCACTCGACACTTGGGATTCATCTGATAAGTGGCGCCGATTCTCGAAAGACCAAAGTCAGCGATTTTGACCTGAAATGAATGAGATTGCATCATGACAATGCAATGCGTCTTCGATACCTTTCCATCTCCATACAAACAATTCCTGGATGCGATGTCTCTATGGAGACAATTCTTCTCGTGCAAATACTCGATTCCCCATGCCGACTGCAATCACAGATCTGACCCGTCGATCGACCCATCGGACTACCGTACCTGTGTGCACATCTCCATCTTCTTCTCGAGATTGCACTCATTCTTCTGTAGATACGAATCCAGTGCTCCATTGTTTGCCTCAAAGGAGCACGGTAGAGTACGGTAGGAGTCCAGTAGGTCATCCTCACCAATTCCATTACGAGCATCAGTGGTTCTTGAGTGGCAGCGACACCATATAGTCGAGTGACATTCGGATGATTAAAATCACGCATAAGTCGAGCCTGTAAAGTGAATCAATCGATAGACTACCGTATCCATCGAGGAATACGATACCTCTCTCATAATATCTTTGATCTGTTCCTTGGTCATCACATCCAATTTGGCCAATTTGATAGCCACATCAACTTTCTTTCCTCCTTTCCTCAGTTTAAGAGTTCCTTTGTGCACCTGAAGAGGGATACGGTAGATTACAGTATCCCCTCTCGAGTACGGTAGTCTACCGTACCTCTCCGAATGCTCCCTCTCCCAGTTTCTTCGTCGACTCGATATCGCAATGGTCGAGTTGCCATGATCGACGAGTGGTCGGACGATTGATGAGACATTTGTAGGTCTAAGAAAGATCAAAGATCATGTTATGGTAGATTACTGTAGTTCGATGCTCGTGGTAAAGATCAAAGATCAATTTCCTCACAGAGGTCAAACTCTGCTTGTGATCTTGATAGTGTTTGACGAGATCGGGAACTGATTCGAATGCATCTTTGTCCACTGAGTATCTTCCAGTGCAAGTACGATTGATTACGAAGTGTTTGATCTCAAACGAATACGGTAAGGATACGGTAGTAACTCTCCAATTGATTAAACATCATGTTTTTCCTATTTCATCTTCTTTGATTTCTACTTCTTCTCATCTTCTAATGCAGTCGGATGAGATACCAGATATTTCACTGTCTTTCTATGGCTTCCATATTGATGGCTATCGTATCGTCACTCTACAATTCCCTTTCCTCACCAGATCAGCCTTGGGATCGAACATAACTGATAGCACAAATTCTCTCTTTCCGGGTTCTTTCGGTTCACTCATTCGAACGAGAAAATCGCCCTCGTTCCGTAGTAGTTGCTGAACGGATCGAGTACGGTAGAGTACGGTAGTGCGCCAGAGCACCTTGATGTCCTCTCGTGGGAGAAGGCCGTGATACCATTGACATGCTGCTAAAGTCGCATCCGCCATCTAGGAAGGATACGGTAGGCTACTGTAGACGAGGAAGGATCAGGATACGATATCGTATCGTGTGATGTGATGGAAGGAGAGATTGACCTGCGAGTGGTTTCGGCCGTACGAGAAGGGAAGAAGAGTAGGGAATGGATGGAGAAGGAGAGTAGAAGAACGATGAGGGAATGAGAGAATATGCTAATCAATTGGATTAGGAACATATTGTTTCTTTTATTGATTGAAGAATGTGTTCATTTCATTCTGATAGTCTGTCAATCTGCCAGACTTCCAATCTTCTATCTCAATGCAATTGATCGTAGTATCACTTCGAAATCCATTGAAATCATGTTTTTTCGTAAGCATCTATCATGTGAATGACGATGTCTTCCTTCATCGTTTGACCTCAATCGATCACTCTTCTCATTATCATCATTTTTCGTGATGTTAATCCGTCCACGGGTTGAATTGATAAGAAAATGAAGCACAAAAGATATCGGAGTCAGTCGATCGATTGGAGGGGGAAGAGGGGTCCGCCCTTCTGTCTCTTATCCACATTTACTTCCATTCTATTGACCAGTTAGACATCTCTCTGCAATGGGATAATGGTAGGCAGGGATGGTACTGTAGTAGGATAGATGTAAATGGTCAGTGGGGATAAGGTAGACGTGAGGGGATGGGCATGAGTATCGACGATCACTCTCCCCTTATATAGTCACTATCGAGATATCACTTGTCCTGGAAAGACCTTTTTCCTTCGAAGAGCGAAGGGTTCATTGATGATCACATTTTGTCTACGACAGGTGTTGAGAATTTCAGTGGGGTTGATCACAAGAACAATACGAATATCAGAAAGTACGGGAAAACTGATCCATACACTTTGACAATATTGACAGTTTTGGGTGCTTACCTGCTTAGGTCGTATGACTTTTCTTCCATCATTCTCCTTCACACTTTGACAGGGATTAATCCTTCCCAGAAACGTCTTCTTTCTCTTTCGATAATCATCTGATTCCTTACTCAATTCATCCTTTCCTTCTCGTATTTCAGTGAGAATGCTGTCTACTGCACTCTTCCTTCTCTCACTCATCACACTCGCTAGAGGAGATTGTGGGTGAGTGATCTACCCCCTTCCCTCCCCCCTCAACCCCTCTCCATTCAGATTCCCCAATGGAACAGACACTGCTCTGCACTGGTGGCAGTCCCCTGGTGAGCATTCACACAATTGAACACTTCCCTGGTTGAATAGTGATAGTTTCGAAAGTATTCTGGATCAGATCTCTTCCTCTCCCACTTCTTACTCATCCTTCTCTTCTCTTCACAGGATCGACAACGTTCGCAGCAGCGACTACCGTACTCGATGTGCGAGCAGTCGATTCTTCGAGTGAGTTAGTACGGTACTTCAATTCGTCGATCATCAATTGACTTTTCATCTCTTCAGATGCAGATGTGTATCCCCTTCGACTTCCGGAGAGCATCGCCCTTCGAGTCAGATCCATTTCCCCATATCTCCCCATTTCTAATGACCACACTGTTTCGCATCACTCAGACATGGGCTCATAAAGGGAGAAACATTTCCGGAATTCGTTATCACGTTTTATCATGATCTTGGACGTTGAGGGTGTGACCTCGTAATAACAGGCTTATCTAATCACGAATCAGTGGAATGTGACATCACTTGCGTAGTTAGTATTCATGTAGGTTTACTAGAGATGATAGTCCGAATATAAGTTGAGAGACACTCAATACAAGGATAGAACTATATATCTCTCTATTTGGAAAAATCAATGTTATGTTAGATAAATCATGTTTGATGAAAGATGAAAAAGTTCTTAATAAACGAGAATGTATTTGAGGTAACGATAACTAACGGAGAGACTCAATCTTGGAATGGTGATAACTTCCGTCTATCTCTCAAGGTTATCTCATAATCTCTTTCATTGCTCATCTCCTCTCTCAGGTCTCTCAATACGGTAGTCTCGATGGATGCAATTGGACTGATGTATCTGCATTCTCTTCTCTGTCAGTCTCTTCCTCTCTTTGATCTACCAATCGATAATCTTCAGAGTGGATACTCCTGCCTGTGAGAATGGAGCTCCCTGTCCATTCCCTCTAGGAGATAGTCAGATCACAGTGAGAACTGATCTATCCTCCTTCCAGGTATCCCATTCTAACTCGACTACTCTATCCCCTCTTTCCAGCCCGTAATCAATCTTCTCAAGAACGATTCACCTTATCAGTTCGTGTATCAGTTCTCTGATCAATCCTCTAACAGAAGCTTTGCATTCACTCTGCAGGCAAGAGCACTCACCAAGTGAGATGTACTACAACCACACATAATTTATGAATAAATCAATTTATTGTCACTCAACAAAGTACGGAAGCGTGCACATATCAGTCTTACAATTAGAACGAGTGGAAGAATGTGGGGGATCTACTGTAGTGCGAGCAGGTGTACGGTAGAATGTGTAGATGGATCAATCAAACTACAGTAGGACGGAAAGATGGATACACGCAGGTATGAGACCAGGATGAAAATAAAAGAGGGTCGAAGGATACGACAAGCGTGAGAGAGACTACTTCATTTGTTCCCCTTCAGCTTAACCACTCTTGAAGAGTAGGATGGCGACCTGTCCTAGGTAGAAGTAGATGAAGTGCTTTGTTTCGTGAGTCACGTAGCTGCCGAAGTTGCGGCCAACGATGCAGTGCCTGAGGGGAGGATTAGAGGAGGAGGGGGAGAGGGGGAGGAAGAGTTCACTCACCAGGTGGGGTTGTACTTCTTGTCGAACTCCTTCTTGATGTAGGCAGCGATGTCCTTCTCGATGTTGTACCTGCACACAATCGATACGAATCAACACTTTCTACTTTGATCGCCCCCACTAATAACAATGTGATAAGCGGAGAGCGGAAAGGATTATCGAATTGAGACCCTCGACTCATACTGTTTGCGCTATTACGCTAGTGCACGATGGGACGAGAGATACGCATCGAATAGTTCTGTTTGATAGAGAAGAAGAGAAGAGAAGGCAACGAGCTAGTGGACAATCGGAGAAACCTCCTTTGCCATGGGTGACACACTCATTCTCGAGATAGGTTTGGAGAAAAGCGTAGCCACTCACACTCTCACACCCTCCCCCCCCCCCCTCTCTCTCTCTCTAGCGAACATCGTTATGCTAGTGCCGCCTGATTGCTCCCAAGAATCTGATTTTGAGGGAATGATAAGCGGGTCGAAACATGGACAAGAGATTCTCGCATCTCCCGATTAAAGTTCTGATAAGACACCGAATTCCATGTCTTAACCAGCAAAATCTAAAACCCAAAAATCTTGGAGAGCACAATTAGCTAAGAAGGGAACGGTTCCAGAATGTTCCATCCCTCCTCCACTCACTTCTCGAGTGCCTGAGTGGCGCAGTCGATAGCGTCCTGCTGCATATCCTCGCTCATGTCGGCATTCTTGATCACGGCCTTGCGGTCAGTCATCTTGAGATTCGAAGGCTAAAAATATAAATGACTAACAATGAGGAAATTCGAAATTCCAGCGAATTAAATAAGAAAGTAGATGGGGCTTATGTGATAGATGATTCGAGAAGAGTGAGAAAACCTCTGTCAGATCGAACAAGAAACGAGCAAAATGCCTCGAAAATGGCGGGAGAGCTACTGAATGCCGGGGGAAGGGAGAAGGGAAGAAATGAGAGTGAGTGTGAGAGGGGAAAAGAGCGGGAGGAGCGGGTGGCCACATCCGCCTCGCCGCCAGCCGCATCGCCCGCGTTCTCTCTTTCTCTGTCGCTCTCTCCATCGAGATCACATTGGAGGGGAGAGAGGAAAGGGGGGGGGGGGATACACAACAGTATAGAGAGTATGCAATTTGCAGAGAGTGGATTAGGATGAGAGACCCCTCGCATTCACTATCACTATGGAAATGCCATGGGTCCCTCACGAATTAGGAATATCCGTCACTAGGCTGTTTTTTTTACAGCATTGTACGCTATTTCGAAAGTGATGCGTCACCTTGTTGTGGTAGTCGACGGGGGCGGGAGGATAAGCCACAACAAGCTTATTTACGATATTATATACAGAAAAATCAAGAGAGAACACGCCTGTGAAAAATTATAATTTTAAAAACCTAGAAAATACGAGAAAATTGATTTTCAAAAATAAGTAAGTGATACACACAAAAAAAATCGACGTATCATGGAAGGCGTTCTACTTGTTGCACTCTACGGTAGAAATATGTTAATTCACGTAGTTGACAACTGACTTATCGTGCGTTTCGAATGCTCAGCAAAGTCACTACGGTGTTTAGCGCACATTACGGAACATTTTATTTTCTATTTGATTATTGATTATTTCTAAAATTCCGTTCTTCTCCATGCGTTCAATTAAAGGCCATAGGTACCGATTGAGCACATAAACGAGACTCTGAGACCTCGTAATCAACGATAACATTCGACAGAG
>LS581359.1:253480-263664 GCA_900490775.1 Pristionchus maxplancki
AAAGATTTAAAAGTTTATTTTATAAAGACAATAAAGATGGTGCGATTTACGATAGTTGATTATTAATAATCATTATAGTAACATACAAGGTGGGAGAAAAAGAAAGAATATAAAAAAATCTATTGAAGGTGTGAGTGGAGCTGTTCTGCAGATCTGCGCAGATACGGGTTAGTCAGACATCTTGAGATATTAGGGTTTGAACCGCACATTCTCTGTCCAGATCATAACGAGTGTGTAGTGCCTGATAGTGATAAAATAACAACAATCGCATTTGATCGGCAGCAAACACTGTTAACATTGAGCGAGCCTTTAGTTTTGTATTCAAAATTCACCGTTTGACGGAATAGATAATGAGATATTAAATGGTTCTTTATCAAAACGGTAACAGTTATCATAATTTAGCGTGAATTTTCTGTACATTCATTTAGCAGTCATGGTGATTCTCTGTTAGAGGTACCTATCGTTGTCGGATAAGGACGAGGAGTGTTAACGAGAGAGGATAATTCTTGATTCAAGAGGACATTACATCACTAGCAGACTCTAGTGTGATATGGAAGGTAAGAGGGGCAGAAGAGGGTGAAGGGGTTGGATGTCCGGAATGAACTAGTGTAAGGGTCACTCGAGATCCGAAATTCGTCAACTTCCTAATCAATGCTCATCCATCAATCAATAATCACAACAGATACAAGAGACAAGTGGGACACCGAAGATCCCATTTATACGGGTCAATCGATAACTGGGAGGGGTATACGGTAGATTGAGTCGGTTCTTAGAGAAGGCAAGATTGGGCGATCATTCCCGTCACAGCGTATGGATCACAGTTGGATGAGGGACGTCGGTCTTCGAAATAACCCTGAATAAAAATAAATTGAATGATTACGGTAGATGAATACGGTACCTTTCCCTCTTCAGCGACAGATCGAGGAATGCGCACGGAACAACCACGGTTGGCGACTCCCCATGAGAACCTCAAGAACATTACAGTAGTCTTCTTCTTTCATATCCATATACCGTATTCCTACCGTACTCACTTATCAGCACTACTCGTCTCGTGTCTTCCAGTGAGTCTCTTCAGATTGTCTCTTCCTCCATTGGGATCATACATTCTCATGTGTTCCGCATGCGTCGGTTCCAGTCTCTTCACTGCCTGTAATCCCACTCACTGTCATTCCATTCCCTCTCGACAATCTCTCTTCTAATCGGATGGAATAGATAACCAACAGCTTCGATGTACTTCAATCCTCCTGGTCCTCTCATTGCAGAAGTGGAGAAGTTAGTGTGGCAACCAGCTCCATTCCAATCGCCCATCGTGATCTACACTCTCATCTATATTAAACCATTGGGTCGGTCAACTCACGGCTGGTTTGGGATCGAAAGTGACGATCACTCCGAATTGTTCAGCAACTCGATGGAGAAGGAATCGAGCCATCCACAATTCATCTCCCATTGTGATTCCCTCACAACATCCAATCTGGAACTCCCATTGAGCGGGAGTCACTTCTGCAATTCCCTTCCCTTCTCCCCTCCCCTCTCCTCCCTCTCACCAGCATTCGTTCCGAAGATCTTCAGTCCAGCATGCAGACATGCTCTGTAGTGAGTCTCGATGATTTCTCGTCCCACCACTTTATTCGCTCCCACTCCACAGTAGTACGGTCCTGCCAGGAATCCATCATTGCTGTCACTACAGTATAATCCATACCTTGAGGAGCGGGGTAGCCATTCTTCGGCCATCCAAGAGGATATCCGTCTCTATCGAGTAACAAATACTCCTGCAACGAGATGGGAGTACGGTAGATGAGTGTTGGATTATTGATTAACCTGTTCCATTCCGAACCATGGAATGTGATGGGCAATCTGCTTCATAACTGAATTGGCCTTCGCACGATGGTTAGTTGCTGCAGATTCGAAACTTCCCCTAGTTATTATTCATTGTTCATCTACCAGTCGGTTTCATATCCTTGTCGAATGTCTCACACATTACGAGACGATTTTGTCCTCTGAGGAAGGGATCGGGATAGTGAGAGACCGCCTGAAACGATCAAAGATCACATTCGATCATAGTTATCGATAATCAACCTTGAGATAGGTGTCCGAGTCTCTCCCAACTGCTTGACCGGTGGAACTTCCATCATAATTCCAGACTGGATACTCTGTAGAGATCAAAGATCAATCTTCGTCCATACCCTCTTTCTCTCACGATCAACAGATGTGGGAGCCGTATCCATTGTTCTCGTCTTGCATCGAAGATTCTCTCCCGTTCCATCGACCCAAATGTATGTAGCCTGGAGTGAGAATACTTCACAGCCATCATACCAAAAGAGTCATCTAAAAATCACTTTGTAGTGTGGTGGGTGCAATTTGAAAGTTATTATCTGCTAACAACTTTTGTAAGCTGAGAGTGCGTCATTTCCAGTTCTTTGAGTGATAAGAGATCACAGATAGATAAGCCTCCTTAGATGGACCTTGGATTACTTTCAAAACACCATAATCCGAGAGGATTAGAAGGGACGAAGCACTGTCACGAGGGAAATAGACTGATTGTGAGTACGATCGTACCTATCGTAATCCCCCAGCAGAGACTACAATGGAGCATCGTCACCCATTCAGTTACCGTACCTGACATATCGTGGGATGGGGCTTCAGACCAAGGAATTGATCGATAATCGTAGTTCCCAAGGGAAGTCGAGCATTGAACTGATCGTGAGTCATTCTGTAATCGATATACCGTAATCAGAGAAAGACTACGGTAAACGTAATCGATTAAAGGGAAGACGAACCTGAGTGTGAGTGACCGAGATGCACGAGAAGAAGGTATGAGAAATGAACGGACGAATGAGAGTGGAACCGCCATCGAAACTGATATTTAATAATATTATTACGGTACTATTATTGATTGGTATTGCAACTCTCTCCTATTCACGTGCTCTCTCGTTCAGCCAATAGATAAATTTGAAAGAAGTGAGAACCAATCGAGATCACAAAGTATCGAGATAGACGCTTTTCACGTGAAGTGGTATTCAAACAGATAAGGGTGGTCATCTAAAGTTCAAAGGGCAAAGATCACATAGTAGTCAGTATCAGAGTGTGGGGGAATGAAACACACGAATGCAGTTCATGATATGATTGTTACACTGTAACTATTACATCCCTACTGGAGATAAAAGATAGAAACTGTCAATAAAATGCGGTAGACACTATAGATTGGACGAGATTCGACAGTCTATCGAGAATGGATGATGATGCAGCCTCCTACTGAATCCCATCTCACGAAAGAGCAATCAATGATATTCCTCGGGTTGGGAACGTGTGTGAGAATCGGTTATCACTACCTATCACGAAGGAGACTCGACGGAGGAGGGAGGAGTAAGAGATAAGGAGGAGAGAGAGGGGAATCGGACAAGAGGATAGAGATGGAAAAGAAAGGACTTGAAAAATGACCGAGACCCCTGATATTGAAAGGTTACTTTACACTGAGATGAAGAGATCGGGAAGAAGCCAGCAGCTAGAAATAGTGCAGAAGCGGAAGAGAACAATCAACCGACCAATGGATAGAAGACATGATACAATGAAAGGTAAGGGCCTTTATATGGGAGAAAAAAGCTACTTGCGAATCGATATAGTACACAATTAATGACTAAGAGGAAGGGAAATGAATCTGAATGTGACAAGAAACAAGTGTATCGAAGTAAAGGCGAGGTGGGAGGAGGTTCGTAGAATGTAGAGTGAGCTAAAGGGGATAACGTGCTACGAGAGAGAACGAGAGAAGCAATATTCTCTCGTTTGAGAAGAGAAGGAAGGAACACTGGAGGCGGTAGAAGTAAACAGTCGCAAAGGACACCAAGTGCACTGTTTTCAATGGCTAGAGATGGGAAATCGATAGGGTAGATCAAAATGAGGAAGAGACAGAGTTGGGAAGAGACTACCGGTCAGTCGATATCCGCGCCTATTTTTCTTTTAAATTACTAATCTAAAGACATAAGTTTTTTCGCACCTTTTTGATTAGGATAATCGCAGAATTATTATTACTAGTAGTCGGTGTTTCGTAATTGGAACAATCTCCGAAAGAACGTTGGTTGTTATCCAAATCAGCCCCCTCATTTTCAAACCGATATTACTCACTCATTCGAAAATCCTCTCAGATAGCGGGGCATGGATCAATTCCGACCACAGGAGGCCTCTCCACCTCAAGACGAGGAAATGCCGGACGAGAGGAATGCGGGAGTTCCCGCGATGGAGAGTAGACCCATCCAAGACAACGCCACCCCACCACGTGCACCTGACGAGAGGTGAGGCAATCATCTTGGGTATGATAAACACAAAGAAATGGATTTTTAAATCGAAAAAATTTCGCTGATTTTTCCACGAAAAATAAATCAGTTCCCGATCAGTTCCGTCGAGTACCGTCTGCGAAATTCAGGTTTTTTTCACCAGTCTCCGTGGAATCTCATCATTTCCAGTTTTTGAACTTTCACACTGGGTTTCGCTTTCACATTCTCAAGAATCGTCTGAGAAGTCGTTTAATAGTGCTCCACGCGGCTGATACTTGTGAAATACATATTGCTAGGACCAGTCTCCCCGAAATCGTGTAATCTGACCTTCATGTAACCTTGTTTTCACTTCTCGTTTCTCAATCACATGCTTCCCTTTGGCACAGTCTTATTCGCATTATATTCATTTCGTCCTTATATCACCGCCTTTACTTCGACTTTCTTCGGCCACGTCTCTTTAATTGCAGAGACGAGGCGCCGAGACAACAAAATCGTTCGACCAACCGTGGACAACCCAACAACGAGCCTCCCATCGTTATTCCGGCTCAGTCTCCTGTACGCCGACCCTCTCCCGCTCTCAAGAACACCATGTACTCCCTTCGTCCCAAAGCAATCGATTTCGACTCCGTGAGTTTTACAATATTTATAAACTACAAAAATTGTAAAGTATTGATATGTTTGGTTTAGATGTGGGGCAGTCTCGAGCCAAGCATAATCGACATCATCATGCTAAAGCCGATAACAAATAAACAATGGAACTTCATGTTCGGGTAAGCAAGAACTTTTATTTGTGTTGTGGTAGTTCGTTTGGGTTTGAAATAAATTTACCAGAAAGAAACTATGATAATTAATGCGTGTGTTTAAGAGATATCTACGAGATCTGCGTTGCTATTCCCGATCCACTTACTGATAAGTTATATGCAGCAGTGAAGGCTGCACTGGAGAGGCACGCAACCACCCAGTACGAGGTAATTGCAGTGGATGAGTTTATCTTTTTACAATTGTACAGCGAATTATGTCGCTGTCTTTTTTATACTACTAAATATATTACTAATAGAAAGGTTGGATGTCGATCTGAACTGAGAGGATTGTAATTTTTAGAAACTGTCGGATATCCCTTCTGCTGAGTTGTTGAATGAATACCATCGATTGTGGAAGGTGTACCATGCGGGAGCGAGATATGTACATAGTCTGTTCAGGTCGGTTCCTTGCCTTCAATCAGAATTGTATGAGTGGACTTTGCAGATATCTCAATCGTCAGTATGCTAAGACGCGCAAGACAACGGAAGTGAATACGATGCCCGACTACCAGAACTTCGCGATGTATATACAGGAACCAGAGACGAAGGAGATCGGATCGGTTAGTTTATCCACCTCTCACGGATCACATAGAAGAATGCTAGGGAACAATAAGTAATCTGTGTCTTTCAGTTGGCCCTCGAGATCTGGCGTACCCGAGTGATGGTTCCCCTCCTGCAGTCTCTCACTTCCCTTCTTCTTGCTGCGATTGCTGATGATAGAGAGGGAAAATCAGTAGGAGATCCGGGAATTGTATCGGGAGTCATTCAATCATTCGTCCAGGTAGGATGAATCATCTATTAGTTGCATCCATGAATATTTGTAGGTGGAAGAGAGCTATGGATCTGATTTCGTGGCTATTATTCCTCAGGACAAACCAAAGATCAACTATGAATTCTACAGGTTTCTTTTGTCTTTTTCCTTCCCCAAGGTTCATGCGAAGTTTATTCGATTAAGAATTAATTTTGAATTCCTTTTCAGACAATCGTTCGAAAATAAGTTCCTCGACAATACGAAGGTTTTCTACGGGCAGTTGGCTGATCGACTACTTGAGAAAATGGACTGCAGTCAGTATATGAGAACTGTGAGTTAGAGAAGAAGAAAAGAGAGAAAGAGTAGTGATGTGGCATAAAGGGGATTGTTAATGGTTCACCCTTTGTAGGTAATCGGTAAACTGGAAGAGGAAGAAAAGCGAACTCATCGATTCTGTCCCACTATCACACTCGCCCTTTGCACTAAGATTTGTCAAGAGGTAAGAATTATATTTTATCTGTAGTTTTCTCAAATATTTTAGTGTACTGAACAAAAGTAAAATAAAAATAGTTGAAATATGACTGGTTCGATTTGATCGTGTTCGCGAATCACCCATAATTGCTCTTACCAAATTCTTAATTTTTTTCTTATGGTTTGATTAAAGGTGATGATCGAGAGACACAAAGAGAGACTGCACGCAGTCGCCCCCGAGATGATCGAGAATGAGAAGACGGAAGGTGAGGAGGAAGAAGGGAATCAACTAGATGCTTCTTTTAATATTAGGACTGAATGATGGTATTCGTTGCAGATCTCCGTAACATGTTCATCCTCCTCAAACCTCTTCCCTCTGGTCTTTCCCTTCTCGTCGCTGAATTCGAGAAATACGTCAAGAGAAAGGGACACGAAGCAGTCAGTTGTACATCTTTATTATTGGAACAGTACCAGCCACGTTACAGTTTAAAACAATATAATAAGATATTGCTTGATTGAATGGTAATTGAATTGCAGGTGGGAGCCCTCCAAGGAGATACGATCCCCCAACAATTCGTGGAGAGAGTTCTCGCTGTGAGTTCACTATTCTATATCAGTAGATGATAATATTTTATTCCATTAACATATTTGTTGTTGAGGTGCACGAGAAGTATGCAGCGATGAAGGATCAAGTGTTCATGCAGAATCCCGAGTTCTCTGGCGCCCTCGATAAGGCACTCCAGGTATACTGTAGAGAGACGAGGGAGGGACAACGATCGAGAACTGACCCCTTTCCAGGCAGTGGTGAATGTTCGGGAGGATAACAAGAAGGGACCACCCAAAGCGTCTGAGAGGGTAACTGCCGTGCTTAATTGATTTGTATTTCTGTTACTGATTTGCTTGTTCTCTGTAATTTATGGATTGATTCCAGCTGGCTCGATACACCGATCTCCTCCTTCGTAAATCAGTGAAGGGATTCACTGATCCCGAGATGGAATCCAGTCTCTCCAAGGCCATTATCATATTCCGATACATCGAGGATAAGGATGTCTTCCAGAAGGTACATCCATCTATCCCTTCCTCTCCTGACCATGCTAATCCTTCTCTCTTCAGTACTATCAGAAGATGCTCTCTCAACGATTGATCCTCTCCCTCTCAGTGAGTATGGATGCTGAGGAGATGATGATTACCAAGCTGAAGGTATTCATGAACGAGAGAAGTGATAATTGATGGGACTGATTCCAGAATGCATGTGGATACGAGTTCACATCCAAATTGAACAGGATGTTCACGGATATCGGATTGAGTAAGGATCTCGGAACGAAGTGAGTCGCAAGAAGATACGAATTAAAATGCCATTTATCATTATTTCTATTTAATCGATTTGTTTTCAGATTCAAGGAATATCTCTCGGAGAAGAATGTCAAGGCTAATCCCACGATGACTCCATTCGTACTCCAGGTACGAATTGAATCAATTGATTGATGAAGGGAATGTAGTCCTCTCGTCTATTTCTCTCTAAACAATCTTTCTCATTCAGGCCGGTGCATGGCCGATCGCTGCCACTCCCACTGCACCCAT
Organism: Pristionchus maxplancki; assembly: GCA_900490775.1. Lineage (NCBI taxonomy): Eukaryota > Metazoa > Nematoda > Chromadorea > Rhabditida > Neodiplogasteridae > Pristionchus > Pristionchus maxplancki. Next base: position 261,352 of record LS581359.1, read on the forward strand.
TCCCACGAATAATGAGGAGGTACGGTACTATCCACTTATCCATTCGCTCATCCTACAGTACTCTTTTCAGGGAAACACTCCCCAATTGTCGTTCGTCATTCCTTCCGTGCTGGCTGACAGTGCACAAGCATTCCAGGTGAGGGGGCGGAAGGGGAGGAGAGAGAGGGGGGGGGGAGTGTAGACAATTATGTGGTTGCAGGCCTTCTACGTGGGAAGTCACAATGGAAGGAAACTCACCTGGCTGTGGCATCTCTCCAATGGTCAATACATTTATCAATATTGGCCGATTGAATCTGAATATCTTTTTTTAGCACAACCCGCTTTTTGTTATGAAAAATATGGCAGATGACAGTAGAAATAAATGGATGTTGCAGTGGACGTGAAGCTGACTTACGCTGACAAGCCGTATATCGTTGTGATGAGTGTGCATCAGATGGCATTGCTCTACTGTTTCTCGGAGGCCGATTCCATGACACTCGAGAGTCTAGAGGTGAGTGAAACGAGAGAGATGACCGACCAAACGACTGAAATTACTGGACAGACTGGTTAATTGTGCGGCAACTCAATAGCAACTACTAATTGATGGCCATTACAGGAACAGACGAAGTTGACGGGAGAATTGTTGCAGAGGAATGTGAAGGCACTGACGGAGAGTGGATTGATTGGAATGGAGAAGAAGGTGAGAGGGAGGGAAGGGGGACGGTGAAGAGGGATTGTCTTGAGGTGGCAGTGACTGAGCAACTTCCTGCCGACAGTCTCTTCACTATCAATAAGGCAATCACCAATAAGAAGATCAAGTTCAAGGTAAGAATCGACCGTCGAGAGTGAATGGAATTGGAAATTTGAAATGAAGGCCTGTTTCCCCGAACAACGTAAATACAAGACGTTAAAAAATTCTCAAATTGAGCGTCTATATAATAATAGTTTTTGTTCCGAGATCAAATCTTATTTCCTTCAAGCTATTTCAGCCCTGTATATTAATAATAATGTATTTTTCACTACAGGTTTCGGTCCCTCAGATGCAGCGACAGCAGGAGAAGGAATCCGAGCATGTATGATCACACGCACTATTTTGTTTTCATTCCTTCTCTAATTTTCTGAAGTTTTAATAATTGTCAATTATTGATTGTATTGCAGGTGAATACAACGGTGCATCAAGACAGGAAGTACTACATGGAATGTGCCATCGTGAGGATTATGAAGACAAGGAAGGTACTCAGACATGCTGCACTCGTCCAGGAGGTGAGGATACGGTAGAGAGAGGAAGGGGAGGGGGTACTGTAGGTTCAGATTTAGATATTGATTGTCTCTGCAGGTGATCGAACAGACTCGCACTCGTTTCTCTCCCGATATTCCATTCATAAAGAAGAGTATCGAGGATCTAATCGAGAAGATGTATCTTACTCGAACGGATACTCACGATGAGTATCAATACCTCGCTTAAGTCTACTTTCGCCCTTCTCCGCCCTTCTCCTCCCTTTGACCTACCATCCATCGTTCTTTCTTCCTTTCTAATGTGCCGTATCCTTCTCTCTTCCGTAGTCATCTAGTACATTCTCCTTGTATTTCTTGTAGTTGAAATCTTCTCCAGTAGTCTTATTCCTGAGTACTCGTATTCTATTATTGTAACTAATTCCGGCGTAATACTCATTCACGTGATATCACTGGCAGCAATGGCAACAATACTTGTCTCCCCCCTTCCTTCCAATCGATAATCCCTCTCTCTTACCGTAGTCTCCTTCGTGTCTGTACACACTCCCTGCCTCCACTTCTTCTTCCCGCTGCGTAATCTCAATCCACTGGCTAAGTGTATTGATCTTCCTGGTGCAGTACCCCATCCCCCTACCGTATCCCCCACTACCGTAACCTTTGTTGACCACTGAATCCAGTGCACAATGTACACCTGCATCCTAACACGTGTGTTTGCGAATTAAGTGTAACCATTTATCTTCCCTCTCCTTTCCCTCCATTCAAAGAGGAAATACTGAGTCAAATTCCATCCCTATGTTAATGTCTTCGTTTGATACGACTCAAGATTGTTGTATGCTTGTGAACATCCAGGACTGACTCAATATAATGTATTAGCATATCGATTTAAAATAATTAGAGAATGATAAAAGAGTTTTATCTGTAAATGACTAAAGTTGGTTACAACGTAGAGGTTGAATACCTCGAGATATCTGAGTATGGAGAGAGAGGGAAATGGGAAGATGGACTCATTGTAGGATGGATGCAGTGGTGCCGACTATGGAGACACTTCGAGGAAGGCAGATTGGTTAGTTGAAGGGAGGGGGGGGGACATCAGAGGAGGGA
>LS581359.1:281069-314943 GCA_900490775.1 Pristionchus maxplancki
AGGTGGGAGAGGGAAGAAAGATGGTGGCAAATTGGATGGAGAGAAGAAGACTCAGAGAGTTTGTAGACTGAATGGAAACACTTGCACATGATAGACGAGAGAATGAAGGAATCGAGGAGAGGAGAGAGGGAAGAGAGGGGACGGAGGGGAGGGGAGGATGTTGTGAGCCAATCTCACCTCGAGGAAAGAGAACAAGTGGTAGTATCGAGGGAAGAGGAGATTCGGCCTATTCATCATTATGACGTCAATCAGGGTATTTAGAGAGGCGAGTCCATTGGATAGACCATCGAATGAATAGAGGGATTCAGAGGGGAAGATACGATGGTCGAAGGACTCGTCTCCTCAACATCATCATCATCTTGTCTCTTCAGGAGTTTCATTCCTGATGGTCTTCGCCTCTCTGGTGGAATATGCAGCAGTTGGATACATTACGAAGAGACACAAATTGATTGTGAAGAGGAAGCAATCGAGGTGAGAGAAGAAGAGGAGATCGCCCACTTCCTTCTCTTTCCTTCTCATATTCCGACATGTGTCCATCTCTCATTGCGGAAGGAAGAATCATTCCATTCAGAGCTCTTTCCATCGCTCCTTCCCATTCTCCCGATCTCCCCCATCACAGATCCGTCTCCGTCCCTGCCTACTACAATACTGGTGCGAGAGGAAGCATTCCATCGAACTGTTCTCATTCTCTTTCAGCCTATCGACCCTTCTATTCCTCCACTGATCGATCTTCCAATCTGTACATCGATTCGAATACGCGCCCTCCAGTGGCTGTCACTGGTGTAGGTGAGGATCATTCGAGTATCCAGAGGAGAAAGCATCCCAATCAATTTCAGTGGATCAGCCATGTCTGTGTCCTCCCTCAGTCCCCGATTCGACGACTCCTCTTCTCTCCGTCCCAAAGACGAGTCGAGCCCTCTCCATATCAAGAGAATCCGTTGTCATGTTCGAAATGGTTAGAACTTCGTCTTTGTCTGCTCTGATTTCTCACGTGTAAACGGGATAACTTCATCCGCATGGAATTGAAGAAAGGATCTCAACGGGTAGACTCCACCCCTTTCAGGATCGTCTTGAAGAGAACGAAGAGAATAGTCGTCGATCTCGATTTCCTCCTCGATTGATTCGATATGCAACGAGAATCAAGAGAGCCTTCCGTCCCTCGAACATCGATAAACACTCACGATCCATTTTCCCCACGGTGAAAGGATGCCACTGATCGAAATTGTGACAGGATCTTTCAGATTTTCATCGTCTTCAACATCATCTATTGGACTTATTTCATCCGAATTTCTCAGAACGAAGCTCAACTCAACAAAACTCAGACCTAATCCCATTCCTTCCCCTCATTATGATTCCCCTTCCCCCTCCTCAGGAATAGTCAAGTAGTGGTTGTATTCCCGTGCCATACACTCCCGGTAGATCGATAAACACGGGCCCTCTCTCTCCTCTCTCGTTGTGTCTACCGTATCCTCTCTTGGTGCATCCATCCGTCCGCCCTTTCTCAATGGTCGTCTCAGATGGGTACACTCGGGCAGAGATCGATTACTTCTGGGGGAAGACGAAGAATGAAGCAGTGAGACACACGGCAGTGGCATTCGATAACTTCACTCTTCCTCAATTCAATCCAACGAGATATCAAGTAGATGCAAAGGAGGCAGTTACCTCATCCGGTGAGGAGGAGGGGGGAGGGAGGGGAGGGAGATGACTGGGAGTGATGATTGAGTGATCCTTCTCAGGTAAATACGTCCGTCTGTACGTCGAAGTTCTTCTCGTTAGGAATATGGGATTCTATTCAATGAACATCGTCATTCCTTCTATGCTCATTGTCACCATCTCATGGGTTTCATTCTGGCTCAATCGAGAGGTGAGAAGAGAAGAGAAAGGAGGATTGATCTTTGATCTCTGCAGGCAAGTCCAGCTAGAGTTGGATTAGGAGTTACTACTGTGCTGACGATGACTACTCTCATCACTACCACTAACGTGAGAACAATTATCTTCAGAACTTCAACATCATAGACTTCACTAATAAATTCATTTCAGAATTCGATGCCGAAGGTTTCGTACATCAAGGGACTCGATGTCTTCCTCAATTTCTGGTCTGTTTCTCTTCATTTTCTCTTTTCAATCTCCTCCTCCTTCAGTTTCGTAATGGTATTCGCTTCACTCGTCGAATATGCCGTTGTCTCCTACATGAATAAGAGAATTGTACTGAAGAGACAAAAGAGACAGAAGGTGAGAATCAATGCAGAAACTGTCTCTCACACTATTCCGATTGAAGGCACAGGAGGCTCAGCAGAGACAGGAACGACCGATGTTCGCCAGTTCAGCCAAACCGAATAACAATGTGAGTGAAGAATGAAGGAGGGGAGATAGCACCTGGAGAAGTCATTTGACACTATTGAGAGACGCCTTGGATAACGACCCCATTCAATGAGGGGAATAGGGTAATGGGAGGAAGAGAAGGAAGAAAAGGGAGAGATTCAGAGGATGAGAGAACTTCTTAGTGATCTATAAAGATTAGTCGAATAGATTGTGATGCATGGACTGATTGTGAGGGATGTGAGATAGACCATTCTAGTCATACGAAATGATGCTTCTGTCCCAACCTTCGACACCTGCCAAAGTGGTCAATAATCAGGTCTGAGATTCTACCGTAGTACCTTCGATCGATCGAGTGAATGATTTCCCCTTGCACCGTTCTGTTAATCATCATTCAAAAGTGTCCAGACACTCCTATCTTTCTGCAATTCCCCTCGCGCGTGGTGTTAGTGATTGTGTGGTTGTGGTACGGTAGTCGACTAATCAGCTTCCTTCCAAGAATCTAACTATTCATTTGCAGGTCGATGCCTTCTACATGGGAGCTCATCACTCTTCGATGGTACGGTATCCTTCAGTTATCGATTCGAATCTCTCCCATTTCAGCATCAATTGATGGAGATTCCTCCTGATTGCGATTGTCGAACTATTCCATTGCAACAACATCCTCGATTAGTGAGTAGAAGGGAGAGATCAAAGATCAATTCCCTCTTTCTAGACTGCTGAACCCTCCTCTCCCCTCTGGCCAGCTCCCTTTGGAAGAGCGAAGAAAGCAACCAGAACATGCTCGAATATCACTCCTGCTAAGATCGACAAATGCTCTCGATACGCATTTCCTCTGATGTTCGGAGGATTCAATGGTGAGTCTTCATTCTCTTCTCCTTCCAATCTTCTTCCTCTTCCAGTTCTCTACTGGACTATCATGACTGTTCTCTCTTCGATGAGTGAATCGACTGGAATCGATGGATGGCATGACATCAAGGCTGAATGATCCCCCTCTCCTCCCCTTCCTTCCCCTCCTTCCCTCCTCCCTCCTCCTGCCACCACCCTTCCATCCCTCCCCCATACTGTGATTGCATCTGGTGTATCTCTCAACATACGCGTTATCTTTATCCATCCCATCTGTCTAGTCCCATTCAATCAATAACCCGCTAGTACCTACCGTACTCATTCTATTCGTGTCAAGACTCAGCTCTTCTCAAATCGCTTCCCTTCTGTATATATCGTTCTCTCTCTTTTCCTTCTCTCGCAACTTCACCTTCTTCTCCCTCATCTGTCGTATCATCGATATATCAAGCACAAATTATTATGTCACGATTATTGATTGATGAATAAACATCAACAAGACTCCGCCCATTCTCATTCTCACTCTCAAACTCCGCCCCATCGGGGGGAAGGGGCGGAGCTTGACGGAAAAGAGTGGAATGGGAATGACGGAGTCTTGTTTAGATGGCTACGACACCAAGGCGATCATGTACACGTGGTGCAAGAAGGAGGAGAATGGAAAGTGTGGAGATGCAGTCAAGGTGAGGACGACGAATACCAATTCATCATTCTTGCTCGAATTATGACAGACGACGTTTCACACTAATCACACCATTGCAGTTGGAACCAGTCGAACTGCCGACTTATCGATTCGCCCAATTCTGCAGATACAACAAAACTGCCGTGACTCTATCAGGTTAATTCAGCAGAGATGCATCCCAAAGGGGGCGGAGCTTGTGGGCGGGGCTAACAAGTGGGCGGGGCTTGTAAGTGGGCGGAGCTTACTCTAACAATGGGCGGAGCTTAGGGGCGTACGATCGACTGGGCGTGACCTTCGTGCTGGATCGAGAGTCTGGCTTCTACATGCTGCAGATCTTCGTGCCTGCTGGTGAGCTTCGGCGACCTTTACTAACCAATGCTTACGCTGTCGATTTCTCGACAGTCGACGTATCGTAATGCATGGTGTGGCAGGTCTGGTGGTGGCGATATCGTGGGTTTCCTTCTGGATCTCTCGTGATTCTCCCCCTTCGAGAACAGTGATTGGAGTGATGACTGTACTGACGGAGACTCATCTGATGACTGGCACTAATAGGAGACTCCCTCCTGTTGCATACATCAAGGTAGAGAGAGGTGGTGTAGTGGATGGTGCATCGAGTGCATTCCAGGCAGTCGATGTATACCTCGGATTCTGCTATCTCCTAGTCGTTCTCGCTCTGATTGAATACGCGTGTGTCGCTTATTCGAAGGTAAGAAGAAGAGCGAAGGAGACGTGAGATTCGATCCATTTCAGAAGAAGAATGAAGACAGAAAGAGAAGAGAGACGAAATTGAATAAGGGGCCACCCTCTCCTCCCCAACCAGATCTCATCCAGGGTACGGTAGATCACTCATCCAATCATAATCAATCGATAATTGAGATGCTCGACTTGCTCGATGCACTTGTGGAGATCCCCACGAGCCTACGGTAATGTCCGTGGTGAGACAACCATTCAAGGTATTATCGATTCATTCAATCAATTATCGATCTTCTCTTTCGATTCAGTGGCAATTCTGTCTGAAACACTCTCATATCGACATGGCCAGTCGAATTCTCTTCCCATCCTCGGTGAGTGATCTCTCCCCTCTCATCATCATTCCTTCCTCTCAGTTCCTCCTCTTCAATATAATCTTCTGGTTGGTTCTTCTTCACAAGGCTCAACGTCTCTCTTTCTTCTCTTCGGCAGTAGTCGATCGATGTCCTTCCCATCTCAATTGACGACCCCTTCCCATGCCGGTCTACTCCAACCTCTCCATGACTCCTCGTATCCCACAGAGTATTCATTCAATATCTCCATCAGAGTTCTCTTCGTAATGTGTATTCTACACTGGTTTAGTTTCTATTTTGGAGCAAATCATCGCTGTACATAGAGTATTATATTTTACACGCTAAAAACTTGTAACTTTGGATACAACAAAACAATAAATGTAACTTTCATTCAACAACAAGTTTCACTGGTTTGTACAATTCGAGATTGTGAGACAAGATAAAGAGAGAGTTTGAAGTGGAATTCAGTCATCCGTATCGAGATCTCTCCTGTTTCTCCTCTTGTTCTACTCCATTCTCTCAAATGGGCTCCATCCTCCTCGACCAATCGTCGCTAACCACAGGAAGAGAAGAGATTGGAATGAAAGAACCACGAGGAATCTTTCTTTCTTCTCAATCTCACGTACACTTCTTCTAGATTAGAACCATCTTGAATGTTGAGTGAATCCCTCCATTGCGTGTGATTTCAACTAACTAGTTCAACGAGAATCTTCGAATAATGGTTTTCACCACATTGACATTCCTATTCCAATCGCATCTCAATGAGTTTACTATTCATCAGATCACTCCATGTTGCTTACTCCAGTGCATCTGTATACACTCCGAGTATTGAATGCCATCGTGTGATTTACTTTCCCCTTCTCTTTCTCTATCTTTCGTCCCCACTTTCCACCTCTCCCTTCTCTCCATTTCTCTTCCATCTGATTTTCCTGTCGGATTCACAATAGATAGTATTCAGTTTCTCCTTCTCTCTTCGTGGTTTCTTTCTATTTTAGTAGTCTCGCTATCAATTTCACAACAAAACTGATGAGTAATCATCATTTTCCACCTCGAGGAGAGGAGGAAATGCAAAAACGACTGACGAACGAGTAAAAGAGAAGGAAGAGAAGGGAAGAGAGGAGAGAGTGTGATAGATCGGAGAGAGAAGAGAGTGATTCTAATGAGAGAAATGTCCTACTCTCCCCTCCCTCTTCAAAATGGCTCTCCATCCTTGTCGTTCCTTCCTTCTGAATCCGTCTTCTCTCCACTTCTCAAGCCTGTCTTCAGTATCTTCCCAACACACACATTATTTATCTCTGCCTACCTTCATAACTTCTTCTCTCTTCCTTTAAATAGAGATCTCCTTCTGTTTTTCGAGTGACTGAAGAGGACGAAGAACATTTCTCTCCAGCCACGCTATCTTTCAGTAGCGAGACCTTTTCACTTTCAAAGATTGTTTCCCTCTCTTCCTTCTTCTCCCTCAGTATTCTCAGCTGTCTCGGTCTCTTTTCAGAATGGCAGATATCTCCATTGAATTCGACAACTCTTATGGTGTTTTCGTGCCTGGATATGAAGTGAGATCAGCCCTCTCCCTCCTATCCAATCCCCATTCCTTCTCCCTTTCCAGATCACGGGGTCGATAGTGTTCACAGTGACTGAATCTCCATTGAAAGCACGAGCAGTGCTTATTTCTGTGAATGGACAAGGGAGAAATCATTGGACTGTATCTGAGAGACACACGAAGTCAGTTACATATCTCATTCCATTATCATACTTCTTCCTATCTATCTGTTCTCTCTCTTATTTTCCCACTGCTGCAACCCCATTCAACTTCTACCTTTACGGAATGAGTATATTCCATTAGCATCCCCGATTTTTTCTCTTTTTTTCCTTTTCTCCTTCTTCGAACCTCTAATCAAGTTCATTTCAGCAGTTTGGGAGTGAAAGGGTGAGTTGTCCACTAGATGCTTTCCATAGATGCTATCCATCACTCTCATCATAAGCACAGCTATTGCTCTCTGCATGCTCCATCCACCCCTCCTTCCTCACCTTCCTCATCCCTTCCCTTCAGTACTCAATCGCAGACGACTCATCGAACAGTCACTTATTCGGCGACTTGTCCGTATGCAGAGGGAGAAGCAGTGGTGTGGACTCCTCCTGCAGGAGAATCGTCGGGGCTCATCCCTGTGGGCACTCACAAATTCCCATTCAAGTAACCATTTCTCGATCCATTTCTATTCAATCAGCAGTACATTACTTTATGATGATGCAAAGAAGAGAAAGTGATCCGTTTGACCACGATCGAATCAACACGAAAGAGTCTTCATTCAGATTTCTCCTTCCTGGAAATTGTGCTCCATCCTTCGAGGGAACTCATGGGTACATTCGATATTTCTGCAAAGCGAAGATTGATCGACCATGGAAATTCGATCACACAACCAAGCAGGTAAACACTATTCTTTCTTGAAAATGGTCTTAGAGCTTTCATATTCTTTTATATTCGAATTTGATCTTCTTCCGAATCCCATCTCATGTTTACCGTTTTTGTAAACCATCTAGTGTTCCACGAGTTGAGAGGCGCTTTTTGATTCAATTTAGTCAATGTTTTATGCACATCTGCTCGTGTTTTCCTTAGTATAGATAGGGGCCACAACGCACATAGCCGAATTCTCGCCATGGGGTCAAAGGTGTGTTCAAACTGTTCCTCAAGGACTCAATAACCTCATGCTTTTTACCGTTTGTGAATATCTCATCTCTAACAAAAGCTATGCCCCGAAAACCACGCGCGCAAAGCACACCGGGCGAGAGGGGAAAGTGAGAGGGAGAGGGAAGGGGGCGGAGTCTCCCTCTCACGTGTCTCTCTCCCTCCCCCCGCCCTCTCGCTCCCCTCCCCCCGCGCGTCTTTGCGCGTCGAGTACAACCCGGGGAGTGAAGATAAAAATCTGAAAAAAATACTAAAATTCATGAAAAATTCCAATTAATCAGAAAATCATTATCCCAAAGAAGTTTTCACGCAGGAACATGTCAAAACAACCCTATTCCCATCGTTTCTCTCAATTTTGACCTACTTACTGAAACTTTATCCACTTCGGATAGTGATTTCCTGAATGTAGGTGGGAGTAGCTATCCAACGCGCTTTTGGACGAGTTATATGGTTTAGAATTGGCTTTGTACTCTTTCGATCTCGCTTTTTGGGGAAATCGTGTCAAGGGAAAGTGGGCGGAGCTTGCGGCCCCTAAGTATAGACCATAATGATACAAGAGTTCGCATCTTATGACTCTCGAAGAAGATGATGATTGCAGGTGTTCACAGTAGTTCCGACCTTCGATCTCAATCTCATTCCCAATTCGAGTTCTCCTGTCCAATCAACACAGTCAAAGGATACTGGATTCCTTTTCTTCAAGAGTGGAGATATCAAACTCACTGTAAATCATATTTAATCTATTGCGACCCTCTACTTGATTGCAGACTCGTCTTCACAAAGGGGGATTCGTTCCAGGGGAGAGCATCGCTCTACAGACTTACATCAAGAATAACTCATCCAAGAGTATCAATAAGGTTCCTTCTTTCCCTTTCCATTGTCCATTTCAACCATTTGAGATTGAAGTGAAACTAGTGGAAATCTCTCACTACACGGCATATCGAAATGGACAGGTAGATGGTTTCCCTTGATGCAGTAAGCTAATCCCTCTGCAGACAGTAACTGAAGGATGTCCAGTCAATCGATCCTGTCAACAGAGAGTCCACAAGAGAACTGTGACGGAACTGCAGGAAGTGCTCTTCCATTCCCTATCTTCTATCCACCAACCCATTCAGAGACTAGACATCGAGAAGGGATCAGACCTTGATTTTCCACTTCTTATTCCTATTCCTCCCATCGTTCCTACATTCAATCAATGCCCTATCATCACCGTCGAATACTTTCTCAAGGTAGGCAGTTTCTCCAATCAGTTTCTAATGACAATTCTTCTTAGGTGAAAGCTACGACCAGTGGAGCGATTGGATCAAAAGTGTCTACTCAAGTGCCAATTCTCATAGGAACCATTCCAATCAGGTAATCTTCCCTCCCTTCTTCTCCTCTCTCTCCTTCAGATCTCCATCATCATGGCCCTCGTCTCCCTATCCTGAGATTCCTCAAGGAATGCCGACTCCGTCCCCTGTCCCTCCCCTCAATGGTCAGACAATCAATACTTCCATCATCTCTCCTCTCTTCTCAGATGCTCCTCCTTCCTATGAAGAATGTGTATTTGGGGCGGGGACGATCAAGGATGAAGATGATAATAAAGTGAGAACTATTATGGGTTAGATCGAGAAGTGGATGTTCAGGGATTCGCTCCTCGATACGTCTTCTATCCTCACATCAATCCGAGTGCTCCTCCACTCGATAAACAGTGATTAAGCATCCTTCCTTCCCATGATTCCATCCATTACATCGATCTCACCCTTGCCTTTCTTATTTATTGTCATCAGATTTTGATTTTTTGATTTATTAAAAAGCCGTTGAATAAAATAAAGAACATTGTCTTCTTATCGGTGAACCTCGAGAAGACAACAAGTGTTCAGGGAACTTTCCTTCGACGACAAAGACAATCGCAGACCCTTCCCATTTCTATCACCCTTTCTGTCTCAATTAACACTATTTATTCATGCCCTCTTTATCGCATTTCTTAAGTATTTGATCTATGTGGAAGTGGGGCATCTTCACTTTCGAGTCGATTTGCCCACGATTTTGTCCTTCGATTTGGGACGAGACTTCATTGAAGCATTTGCTCCCTTCCTCTTGACCGATTCTGAATGGTTTCATTGATTAGATATCGAAGAGAGGTGTATCTCTTGCCTTCCTTCTTCTTCTTTCCTCCATTTCCTCCAACATTTGGATCAATCGGAGCTCCCATTTGAGGAGTCTTATCCGCCGCTTCACTAAAGACCATCTTGAATTTTCCGAATGCCTTCTTCACTTCAGATAATTGTAATCTTGCTCTTGGGTCTCCCGACCAGCAATTATTGATTGTCTGAAGAGAGAAGAGGTCAAAGATCAATCCATCGAGAGCACCTCAATAACATCAGGAGGAGTTCCCGGTGGCCATTCGGGACGTAGAGTTCCCTTAAATGATCTTTGATCTTTCACTCCATCTCTCATCAATACCTGGATTCCTTCTTTGATTTGTTGATTGGTCAAAGTTCCAAAGGGAGTTGCTCCATCTGCGAATATTTCCCACACGAGAATTCCGAATGCATAGATGTCTGCCGCCCTCGTATATTCATACGTCTTCAGGACTTCTGGAGCGATCCTGACAGAAGAACACATTGATCTTTGATCTTTCTCTCTCTTCACTTGCCATCGAATGGGGATTCGTTCATTCGGTTGTATCTTGTATACTTCGGTCTGACGAGTGAGACCGAAGTCGGACACTTTGGCTTGTTTCTTGGAGACATCAATCAGACAATTTCTACATGCGATATCTCTGAAAGGGAGGAGATTGAGGGGGAGGAGGGAGGGGGAGGGGAAGGATACCTGTGGATGCAATTGAGATTGTGGATGTATGTCAATCCATTGGCGATATCAAGGGCATAATTACCCTTCTCTTCCATTGAGATCTGAATCAGTCATCGATTCCTCTCTACCGTACTCTTCACTTACCGTATTCTTCTTGACGTAATCATTCAATCCTCCTCCATTCACCAATTCCATCACAACCATAATCGTATCTCTTTCGATAACCTTAATTCCATCCGTTCTTCCTTCATTCTCTTCTCTTTTTGACGTACCATTCCATAGGTTCTCACTACATTTGGATGGGCGAATTTCCTCATGAGAGCTCCTTCCTTCTGTAGTTCAGTTGTTGCCTTTTCATTGTTTGCCGTCTTCTTGATCACTTTGATTGCAACATTGATGAACTTTCCCATTCTTAATTTCAGTCTTCCCGAATGAACCTGCAATCATATCATCTTCCTTCTCTTCTTTACAGAATAACTCTACCTCTCCAAACGCTCCTTCTCCCAACTTCTTCACTTTCTCTACTGATTCCAGTCGTAATTCCCACGCCTCAATCATTCAATTCCTTCTTCCTTCTCATTCTATTCAATACCTGTTTGGCGATTGGATTGAGTAGCATAACTGCGTTCTTTTCGTATTGAACTGCTACTCCACACATATGCTTCCTAAATGGATACTGTAGGTCATCCTCACATTAGTTCTTACTGTAGTAAATCCTTGATTGCCGATCCTTTGGTCTTATTATCGAAGGAATAGATCAATATTCCGTCTCCTTTCCCTTGTTTTGCTTTCATTTGAATATTGAGTATCTCATCATTCCAATTGATCGTTGCATAAATCTGTAATCGATTCGATTCATTCTTCCATCTGGGAGTTTCCTCTTCTCACATCCTTCGATCCGCCTGCATTCAATTGAGTTCGGAGAATGAAATCTCCTCTTCTGGGAAGAATTCCCTTCACTTCTTCCTCCAATAATTGACCATGATAACATTCTTGGTCCTCCAACTCCTTAACGAAGTACGGTAATCAGGGTCAATACAGTACTCCCAGTATCGATCCATTGGATACCGTAACTCACATCATGGATCCGTTCGATCACTTTTTCGACCTTTTCTTTATCCTTTTCCTTGTCTCTCTTTCTCTTGTCTTTCTTATCATCATCTCCTTCTTCATTCTTATTCTCATCCATCAAATCTTCATTCTAAATGTCCATAGTTCGAATTGAAATCCATCCATTCATCCACTACCTTTTCGTTCGACATGGGGCCTATTTACTAGAGGGTACGGTAGATGGGGGAGGGCGGAGGGAAAGAAGGGAGGAGAGGAGTACCACTCTTTACGAGTGTCCGAGAAGGGAATGAAAAGAGGAGGAGAAGGAAAGGAGAGAGAGGAAGGAAAGGAGGATATATTACAAGTGAGGGATTAGGAAAAATGAAGGATTATTGATGAACGTTTATGCTAAAAAAAGTAAATGGATTTATTGGAAATTAGAAGATCAAAGAAGAAAGATAATGAAGAAATGCATCAGTAAATGAAAATGTATCAGTAAATCAATCCGTATGAAGTCTTCAATTCCTTCTCATTGATGGCTGTGTATTCACTTCTCTTTTTTTTTCTCAGAATGAATTGATTGAGAAGAGAGAAGAAACCGTAGAGAGAAAGACAGATGGTTATGAGGAGCGCGAACGATGCTGAGAAAAAGAATATTGAAAATTTTTTGAATAAGCGTTGTTGAAAATGATTCTTCTTATTGATTTGTCAACCCACTGAGTATGATTGACAATTGATGAGTATCCTCTTTTGGTACGATCTTCTCGACATTCTGGAGTATCGCCAATGCTTCATTCAGTGTCATTTCTTGAGTATTCGATGAAGAATCGAGAGAAAGATCACGAAGACCTGAGAGATGAAGTAGATATGATGATCTATCGATGGAAGAGATGACTAACCGAAGAGGTACTCGTTCCTTCTCTTCTCAGTCCATTCAGTCCATCTCTCATATCCAATCTTCACTGCATATTCAGTCTTATCGTGATGGGTCGACTCATTGGCGTAGTGAGATTTGAGCAACTTAAATTAGATAGTTATTCCATTTCCAACCATTCGGAATTTTACATTTCCCCACCTGTGACAAATTCTCTAGTTGAAAGACGTCGAATCCCTCAGGAAACTTCTCAACCAACGTGTGATTTCCAGCAATTCTACAGAGTGTTTAAGATATCGTCGTTTAACTGACAATTAACTATCTCACTTCTTCTGAATGAGATCGATCCAGAAATCATTGGCTCTGCTCATGAATTTGGTTGAACGACCGGGGAAAGAAGCAGAAGAGATGGAGTCAGTGGGGAAGTCTGAAGGGACTCTCAATCACTTCTCCCATCAGGGGAAGTACCTATCTCGAAGTAGTTCCTCTCCTTCTCTTCATACAGAGGCCATTCTCTTCCCTCGGGGGTCGGATCTCCTCCATTCACGAAGTCAGAAAACACTCTGGAGAAGATCTGAACATATTCCTCGGTTTGTCAATCGAATGTCTTCGTAACCTCTTGAATTTGATAGTCTTTGGCACTGAAATTAGCACGATGAAGACCGAGAATGTAGATCTAAGTGAGCGATCTTTCCTCCATTCAACCAATCTCTCCTACATATTCTTCGGAATGAGCCGGTCGATCTTCCTTCTCCAATCCCCATCGATTATCGAATGCAGAGGGGCTACCCGTATACGTATAGTGATAGTAGTACACCTAGACACCAAGGGGAAGTCAGTCTCATTCAGTCTCTTGTCACCTTGTTTCCTTCTCTCGAAAGAGCATTTGCACTTTTGATGACAGGCATGAACAATCCCAGATCCTCACTGATGTAGAGCGCGTTTCTGTCTACGATGTCAACTCTCTTATCATTCGACGTCTCGACTAACTGACAAGATCACGTCTGTCTCACCTTTACTGTACTGATCGAAGCACGCTCTGTACACTTCTTCCTTTCGTTCAAACCAGATACCGTATCCCACATGTCTACAGTACTCATCGATTAGAGTGGAGTTGACGGATTTCCCGTCAGGAGTAAGCATGAATCTGAATGGAGGAGGAGTAAAGGAGAGAATGAAGAAGGAGGAAGAACCTTCCAATTCGCGACTCTGCATTCACTGTTCCGATGAGAGTTGGATAGAGAGGACGAGTGGGAATGAGATCCCAATTAGACGAAGGAAGGATCTGAAGATATCGGAGGATTGATGGAACATCTTCTTCTTATTCCATTCACATCTCCATCAATTGCCGGTCCGTAGAAATCTTCAGTTCTGTTGTAGAGAAATCGTTGAGCGTCGATGATCTTCTTGTAGGGAATGGAACGAAGACAACGAAGAGTCAATTCAGTCTGAGAGAGGGGAAGAATGGAGAAGAAAGAGGAGAGGAGGACCAACCGATGCTTCTTTCTTCTCTTCTGATCCAGAATAGAAATCATAATGGGAAGGGGCACATCCAACTTCTTTCGCTATTGCCCATGATGCAGCGATATTTACATCTGAAGAGAAAGGAGAGAGATGGGAACGAATCGATGAAGGACGAAGAGAAGGAGATGGAAGGAAGCGAGAACTGACTCTTATTGATTTCAGATGCAGAGAGAAGAGAAGCTGCTGATGCGATGACCAATTGAGAGAAAAGTCCTTTCGATCGAGGAGAAAGAGACAACTAAGGGAGATTGATCCATTGATGTGTTCAAAGGGATACTCACAGTATCAACGAGACACGCTCCTGACGAATGTCCGAATAGAGTTACGCGAGATTTATCACCTCCGAATTGATGAATTTCCTTTTGAATCCATTTGAGACCAGCCAGAATATCTGAATCAATCGATTCGACACTTTAATTTCCTCTTTATCACCATGGAACCCGAGATTCTTCGGAGCAGAATTCCCATCAGGACTGAGATTGATCCATCCAAAGGATCCCAAACGGAAACCGATGAGTACGGTAATGACGTCACGACTACTGAAATGGGACTATGGTAGAGAAGAGAAATGAAACTGACCTGGAGGCGAAATTATCGACGATTACATCTTCAGGGAAGACAGCGGGAGATTCAAAATTGAATTTCCCTCCATGGACAACGGCCATCACGGAACATCCGCCCTGCAGAAGAGTACGGTAGAGAGATGGAGAGAGGAATACGGTAGAGAAGAGATAAGTACTGTAGACCGGGGAGGAGAGATCGATACCTTGTAAATGCACTTCTTAGATGCATACACGTATGCATGGAGACAATCTTCAGATACGGGTCCTCCTTCGTCCTTCTTATACGTCAAACTAAATGAATATAGATTGGATGGATTGGATCTTCCCTATACTCACATTGGATCAGCTCCACAAGCGGGTTTCACTTGTCTTCCATCGTAGATCCGAGGAATCCACGACTTCTTCTCTTGAGGAACACGAAAACGAAGACCTGCTTCAACTTATCATAATTATGTCTCGTCTGTCGACCCACTGTACTCGGGGGCTTCTGCATACGGTATTCCGAGAAAGGCATAGGCACTTCGATTACGATAGGTTTGAATGAGTCGACCGAGAACGGGACCAGTGCTAGAATAGAGAGAGGGAGAGAGAGAGAGAGAGAGTGATGGAATGAGAAGGGAGTAGAAGTACCTCACTGTCACAATTCTCTCTTTCTCTGTTGCTTGGACTGTGGAATTGAGATAGAATTGTTCACTATCGAAAGAGGTCCAATAAGATTCGAATGGGGGCTCTGCATCGGATACTCTGATGATGGCTGATTGGAGGGGATGGAATAGAGTGAGAAGAAGAAGAGGAAGAAGGGACGAATGCTGCATAGAGGTGGAATCGGCT
The DNA here is from genome assembly GCA_900490775.1 of Pristionchus maxplancki. Lineage (NCBI taxonomy): Eukaryota > Metazoa > Nematoda > Chromadorea > Rhabditida > Neodiplogasteridae > Pristionchus > Pristionchus maxplancki. The sequence goes on from LS581359.1 coordinate 296,272, forward strand.
GCGGAATAGAGTGGAATGGATAGAGAGGGAAAGAGAAGAAAGAAGATAAGATTGATTGAGTACTGTCTATGTCTATCATCTCCTTGTCTGTCAGTAGGACAATACACATGCACTCCGATACGCTCATGTTGTCTAGATACACGGATACTGTTCTTTACAGAACCTTCATGACGCCTGAGAAATTCAACCTTATAACCGCATAAATTCAACCGTATACATACATAGTAACTAAATACCGTATCTGTAGTTTGCCAAAAATTTATTAAACAAAGCTTTCCGGTCTTCATGATGTTATATATCCCGTTACCAGAGAATAACTTCCGTAACAGAATATATATTTAAAAATCAATTTAAATTCTATTTTAAAAATATCAAAATCTAAAATAAAATACAGCACAATTTTTTAATCATCTCTGGAACACATTTCCATGGTGTTGTGTGAAGACCGACTTTTATCATCCCTCTCACTCTCGTACCTCTGTTCCATACGCGCTCTTTTCGTTGTTGCGTGAGTTTACTGATTATTTTTCTTATTATATCGTTTTATGTAGTAATCTTAATTTTCGTTAGTTGAAAGCGTTGTGTACTTGCTTAGATGAGAAATATAACTTCGACTTTGCTACGCTATTTTTACTTGTTGTTATGTTTGAGTTTAATTCATGTCCTTTGTTTTATATTTTATACTTATTTTTCTCATCAAAATATATTTCAGCAAATCAAATGCCACCTAAAAAGAAACAAGTGGCTATAGGCGAAGGTGGTTCCAAACGGCGATGTGAGTTTCATAGTATCTATTCTGCTTGCAAGTTGTTCGATTGGTCCAATCAATCTTTCTCACTCATTTTACTCGTTGCAGTCAAAAGTGAGTCGTCGTCTTCTGACTCGGAGGTCCCGAGCGAAAACAATGGTATACTCGCAATGGATATCACACAACCAAGGACAACTCGTCAATCAGCAAGAACGTGCATGGTCAGAAGCCTTCAAATCTTTCAAACCTCTATTTTTTCGATTTTAATTATGTTTTGTGGTGCTTGTCAGCAGTGCAAATTTATTTTTTTACAAACATTGTATGCTAAGACATGGCAAAACTAAATTTAATTTGTGTAATGCATATATGCTCCAACTTTTCAAAAAAACGTAGTGAATCATAATCGACCGTTCTTTAGCCAGTGAATGGTGTAATACATTTGTTTTTTTTTCAGCGGAGAAACCGAGATGATTCTCTTCTGGAGCAAGAAATGAAGGCACGAGGGGAGCCGGTAATCGTTAATTATACTTGATTATTCATTATACGTATTCTCGTCAGAAGCCGAGGATAATCAACTTCGATTACAAGGCGCTTCTGACAAATCCAGCATATGACAATCCTGGCTTGTACAAAACAATGAAACCAGAAAGTAAGTATATATGTACCAACTGTATTGGTTTGGCAACGAGAAGAGGATGTTAACAGTTGATCTGCAGATTTCAACATGGACTACTACCATGAGTCTGGGCTCAATGAAGTTCTCAAGTTCAATTGCCCCCCTGAAGAACTTGGCATGAAGTAGGTGTTATTCTGAACCTCAATTGAATATTTTGTTAAGATTAGATCACACCGAAAGATAATGGGATGAATTGCAGGATGGTTGATGATCAATTCTCAGTGAATGACGTCGAGAAACTTGTTGGGGGAAACAGAGTGAGTTAAAGAGGAAGCATGATACGACAGCTTTGGTAGATTGGTCGCTATCTATTCGATGGTTCAGATTATCACTGTTGTTGTGGTGGCGACTCAGCAATCAGAAGATATGCCTCTCAAGAAGTTTGTCAAGTACTTCAATGATATCAATGATAGACCAACTCCTGAGTACGATCTTCTTCCCTTTTATGAATAATATAATTTATTTTCTCAGCTCTCCGAAAGACGAGAAGAAAACATTGTATAATGTGCTCTCACTCGAATTTTCTAACTCTGGTCTCACTGATCTCGTACGTTTATTTTAACTCTTAACCGTTATTAAGCCCATTTTATTCAATATTATTCCATGCTTCAACTTATTTATTTTTTGGTTGTCCATCCATCATTTATTGTTCAATAGAGTATCTACATTAGGTGCAATCGCCTTCCCTCGTGCGAAAAATTGACTGGGCTTCATCTTGGCCAGACGAGAGAAAGATGAGAATGATCACATTCGAGAACGATGGCACCTTCAGAGTCCAGAATCTCTATCCTCGAGTCGAGAAGTCAGTCAATCTAGTGCATAATTCACATTCACTTTCAATTCAGTTTGAAAAATGTCTCAGATAGCATACACTCATTTTTATTATTTAATGAATTAACTAACTAGGTTGATGAATGGGATTGCAGTTACTGTCTAATGTCGCCCACGGAGTGCTATACGGACTTCCATGTCGACTTCCATGGAACATCCGTGTGGTACCATGTGAAGAAGGGCAAAAAGGTACGATAGAATGACTGATGGAAAAGAGATGATTACTGATATTGAGGTGTTCTGGATTATCGAACCAACGGAACAGAATCTGAAGATGTACGAAGAGTATCTGAAGAACACTGAAACAAGTGCATTCTTCGGAGATATCGTCGAGAAGTGAGAAGGGGAAGAGAGAGATAGAGAGGGGGGGGCAGGACAAGAAGTGAATTGATGATTGCAGATGCGCCCGTGTTGAAGTCTTGCCCGGGAACACTCTGATCATCCCCTCAGGTGAGTGGAAGGAAGGGGAAAGAGAGAAGGAGGGGAGGAGGATTGCAGGGTGGATCCACGCAGTGTACACTCCCGTCGACAGTCTTGTATTCGGAGGCAATTTCCTCCATTCGAGATCCGCCCTCATGCAGTTGAATGTACTGCAGGGAGAGAATCGAATCGGAGTGAGTCGAGGGAGGGGAAGGGGCATGGGATAATGAGTCGTGCTTAGATCAACAAGAAGTATCGATATCCGTATTCTGAGGAAGCAGTCTTCTTCTATCTCAACAGAGTAGTCAAGGTAATCTCTCTTCCATTCATGCACTTGATGGTTACTCTCGAGATGGAAAGGGAATGGTAATGGTTGGTTGATTCAGGCAGTGACTGGTCGTGATTATATCCGACCCATGACGAGGAATCAACAGATGAAGTATGCCGAATATGTGGGAGATCTATTCAGAGAGAAGGGAATGCATCTCAAAGTGGTTAGTCCCCCCCCCCTCCTCCTCTCCCTATCCAATCAATGGTTTCAGCCGTCGAAAGAGGACTACGAAGACGAAGGAAGTGTGTGGAAGCAGGAATGGGGTGAGTCCATTGGATCGAGAATAATGATGAAAACTTTATTCAGACGAGAGTCCTGAGTACATCGAGAGTAAGGCAAAACTGGCAAAGTGGGACGATAAGAAGGAAGAAGAAGATGAGAATGAGGAAGATAATGGTAAGGAAATCGAAATTATAGTCTCGTACTGCCAGGAAGCCTTCCTATCCTTCCTGATTTGATTGAGTGATGAACATTCCCTAGACAAATGATTTGAGGTAAAATGGAAGTGACGAGCGACTACGACGATATGCCCGTTCTTAGTCCGAAGAAAGAAGAAAGAGATGAGAAAGAGACGACGAAGGAGAAAGGAGATGGAGAGGTGAGGAGAGGATTGAGAGGGTTGATCGAGTAGTGAGGATGAGAGAGGAATGAGACTGATTGCAGCCAGTATTCGGAGGACACGATGATCTCTTCGTCGACGACTACACCTTCTACCATCCCATCACGGTACCCCCTCCCCCCTCTTCCCCTTGAATGGACTGAATCTCCCTCTCTTCAGTTCAATCTGGATGCGGGAAGGGGAGCCACTGCAGTGCACACTCTTCCTCTCAGTGCTGTCGAACCAAAGATGAGGATTGATCCAGGTGAGAGAGGAGAGAGGGGAGAGGAAGAGAGGGAATGATTGCAGTTGCACTGAAGAAGGAACTGCATCCCATGGAAGTTCCTCAATGGGAAGGACTCATCGTCACTTATCTCAAGAAATCGAAGGTCGATCTTCCCGAAGGACTCACTCGACCCAATTCACTCATCCAGGCATTCTGTGTGAGTTGATTGGAGGAGGAGGGAGAAGGGAGGGGATAGGGATGGAATTGCAGAGACTTCTTCGAGAGAGACGTCGAATGGCGAAGGAAGAGGAGGGGATCACTCTTCCTCTCTCCGTTCTCCCTTCTTCGGAGGGAAGCAGACGATTGCATGAGGAACAGAAGAGAGCTGCTGCTGAGAGAAAGAGAAAGTATGAAGAGAAGAAGATGAAGATTGAAGAGGGAGATGGAGAGGAGGTACGAAGTCATTCCATTCAAGAGAGAAGAGAGAATGAAGGGATTGAAGAGAGAGAGGAGAAGAGACGAAGATCCACTGGCACTATCATTATCTGATTTATATATGCAGTGTTATTTATGAATTGAATCGCTTTGTCTGTGTCATTGAACTGATAAATCTGTTGACAGGATACGGATTGGACTGAGGAGACTGAACAACCAAGGAAGAAGAAGACAAGAAAAAGCACTGATGAAGTGGGAAAGATGGGTGAGTGGAAGGGAGGGTTGGGGGGTGCTTTAGGCAATGTTGAGCGGCAATCTCTAACTTCGGGTTCTTGCGAGGGTACAGCGGGTTATTTTTGCGGGGGTACAAAAACGTATTTTTAAAATTTTCTCCAAAGCTGCGCTTTGGATTTCGGCTATAAATGACTATATATGTTATCACGGTTGTTATGGGCTTCTTCTGGCCTATTTCTGGATAGGATAAGGGGCGCTTTTTTAGCTCCGTGCCAAGCCCCGCCCCCTCGGCTCCTCCCCTAATGGGGACCCATATAGAAGGGGGCGGACCCTAGGGCATGAATGATTAGGAATCACATCCTTCGGGTGCTTAGGCTTAGGCTTAGTCTTGGCCTCTCAGCCTCTGACTCTCATAGGTCTCGGCTCCTCCCCTATTCAAGGGGGATGAGCCGAGGGGCCGAGGGGGCATGGCTTGGCACGGAACAAAAAAAGTTCCGGATAAGGTTATGGATTATACAGAATCGGAAACATAGTTTTATACTCGCTATTGCAGCTTTCGTGGGGTCGTATTTGATGTCTAATGCACCCTCTCCCCGAGCACTCTAACATCATTATGCACAAGCACATATCCTATCCTATTTGATATTACCCACTGTCGCTTGTGTTGTTCTTGTTGATGTCGTTGTTTGGGGGGTGTATCATTTCAGGACTGGTCATTTTAGAACTCTTGTTATTTTGATCTCAGGAGGTGTTTTACGACAATTTATTTTTGACCCCTGTAGAGTTCTAAAATGACCAGTTCTAAAATGATACACCCCCCGTTGTTTGTGACCGATGTGCCTGTCCCTGTTCTTGCTTAGTTTGACGCACAAGTATTTCCAATTTTGTTGCCTCTCATTCTCTCTAGTAATCACTGCTAAATGTATGAAGTGTGCATTAACTTTCCAAGTTTTCTTGAGTTTCCCTAATCAATCCCAGCACTCAGTCTTACGGCAACATCCACTACAGTACCTTCCTATTTGTACACCCTTTCACAGCTATAACATTAGAATTGCTCTTCGTCTATTAATTATCACACCGCACCGGAGCTTCCTAAGCATGGCACTGCATCACTCGGTTCTAACTGTTCTTGTGCAGCACATTGTGTAGTGGACTGTCCTTCAGTAACGAGACTAGATAGGAGAGAGCATTATCGCAAGCAACCACCCGCGATGGGCGCACATCAAAGAAGGACGAGAAAGTCGTCGCTCGCATATGCAAAGGGTGCACGCTAATTTGATTGGGGAGGGGAGAGAGACGATCGATAAGGCGAGAGGGGACGACTGATCCGTACGTATGTTAATCGGGAAGAGGGGACGGCATATTGAACGTCGGCATTAGGGTAATTGACTAGTGTGGGGAGGGAGCATCCCTCTATACAACAATATCCTTCACCGTTGTCATATCGGACCACGGACTTTATATTCCGACTGCACACGTGCGAGAGAGGCTCCGCCCCCTTTTTCTCTCTCGCCCGGTGTGCCTTGTGCGCGTGCTTTTCGGGGCATAACTTTCGATAGAGAACAGATATTCACTAACGGTAAAAAACATAACGTTATTGTCACCTATGCCATCACACAAAACGCATGAATGATCTTTTTCACTTAATTCGGCAGATCACCTTGCGGTCTCTAATTATAGAAACACAAACGCTTGTCGTTCACCTTAACAATTGTTCTATTTCCGTGCATCTTCTTATCTGGATGTTCCGACCACAGACATAGCAGCTTTGCGAGAGGAACGTTTTATTAGTATGATAAAAGGGGTGGGTCGAGGGGTCCTGTAGGAGAAAGAGAAGAGCGAGGGAAGGAAAATGGGTTGCTATTAGATAGAAAAAAAATTACGCAATCGAATAAATCCTGCTGTAATATAACAATATGGCACGACTAGCAAATAAAGAAAAAGAGTGACAAGAGATAGAAAAGAAAACATGAATCAATGGGAAATGGGCTGTGTAAGAAATAGAGAAGAAACAATAGATTCCAATTGTAGATTATCGCAAAACTTGAGATTACTTAAAAATTTTGAACGATCCCACTCTATTGGAAGATTAAATAGGACATATCGATTGAATATCAATTTGAGTGCCCTCTGATGCTATGCGAACGAAGGTGAAGAAAGAGAATGAAGAAGAAAAGGAACGAAAGAAGCATTCTAATACGAATGCCTGGTTAGTTATTACCTTCTATTTAACAACATTTTCTCGTTATGTTTTGTTGTCAGCAGAGTATTTTTTCTCAGGAACATTGCATTCTACTGTTGGTATGCTGATCCTGCACAAAAAGTGTTGCGGTGAGTGAATGAGTGCTTTAGAAGTACTGCTCATAATAATGTGGCATTCGTTGAAAATTAGTCCTCTCACTGTTGTGTATGATAGGAATGACGGATTTATAGTTTAGAATACACTTCTTCTTTCAATTAGTTAAATGTAGCAGAGGATGAGGGCAGACAGGAGCTTGACCATCTCGTTGAGTATTGACCTATTCTAATTTGCAGTACGCAGTATCGTGAACAAGCAGGAAAGAGTGCACGAGAGGTCATGAGAAAGGAAATATATACCAAGTTGAGCAAAGAGGAAAAGGCTACTTGGATTGAGAAGGCTAAAACAAAGATTGGAGAAAGTGAGAAGAGAAATTGTCTATCTCCCGTCTCGACAACTCCTTCTGAATCAACTCCACTTACCCCTCCTAATCTTCCTCCTCCTCTTCCTCCCCCCCTTCCTCTTCCCACTCCTATCAATCGACCAAAGAGAAGTAAAAGTGGGAAGATGATTCCCTTCGATCCTTCTCCCTCCACTCTCGATCAATTCCCTGTGGATATGGATGATGATACTTCTCCCTCGTCGTCCTTCTCTCGTCCCACTCCCTCTTCATCAGGCAAACGAATAGTAAAGAGAGGAAGACAGAAGAAGATTGAACCAAGTGAGTGGAGAAGATCATGAATGATACCACTTCATTTCCATCTAACGAGTTCAATTCATTCTCCACTGTAGGTGACCTTCTCGATTCGAACGATATCGTCCCTTCCCAAGCAGTCATTAAACCCCAGTGGTATTCTATTTTGCATCATTACGGACTTGGAATAATATGAGTTGCGCGATTGGCTTGGTGATTGTGCTTCCACCGATGCATGCCTCTTCTCCTCTTCTTCCGATCACCCATCTCACCCCTTCACTGCACGCATCAACACTGCCATTCACTGGAGAAGTCGATCGTCGGACAAAGATTGAATAGAAGAATAGAGGATACTATGAAATATGGATGAAGCTGAGTAATTAGGAGCAGAAGATGTTGATGATTGGCTAAAGAATGGTGTCAATGTGTGATGTCTGCCCTACCTCCCCTCTTCTAATTCATTCACAATGCTCAATGGTCGTGTGGGTGCTTGTCATCTTTCTCATACATTGATGGGGCTTTTCAATTGAAAGAAGAATTTTTGCCCAGCTGTGCATGAAGAGTGCATATCTTTATTCTTTATTCTAGTCTCATTTCCAATGTGTGGTCAAAATGAATCATTGATAGTATAATCTTGGTATGAGAAGGATGATCAATGCATGTCGTGTGTATTTCAGAGGATACTTCGACATCGCGAGGGTGTGGTTCTCTCTGCTTCGCAGTGCAGTCCACTCCGTCACTGACAACTTAACCTCTCGCACTGCATTCATTCGGCAATGGAATATGAAGACGAAGGAAGAGCAGAGATACTTCTTGTGTGTAGTTGCACTACCCTCACTGTTGTACTTGCTTGGCTTTGTTGGAGGGATGGATATGGATTGGATTGGAGGATTGGATATGGACATGAGTGATGAAAAGAATATATAATAAGTCTTTGCAGCGATAATTTGTGTGCAAAGGAATTGAAGAGTCTCGTACCTCCCCCACCTCCTCCGATGCCGAAACCATCGGTGATGAGAGGTCAGGATGAGGATTAATCTATCACGATTATTCAATTGTGTCCATTTCAATCGGAGGTCTAATTGATACATTAGCAGCTCAAGTTGTGACTCACTTCGCAAGTCAACCCAGCACTAGCCAGGCAGAATTTATGAGGAGACAGAACTGGAATCAAACGAATCTACAGAAAGAGATAAGGAATTCGGTAAGAATTAGAACGGGGTAGAGTACGGTAGGATTGACTCCATAGTGCGCTCACAAATTGAAACCGCCTCTAAATAATACTAATTTGTGGTCTTCATTAGCTGAGCGTTACGGCACATTTTTCTCAGTCGGTTTCGTGATGTGCCTCGCTTATTGCTTCATGCTTTTGACATTTTATCGAATTCGCGATACAATTAATGTACATTTTGTTGTTTTGTTTTGTTTGTGACGCTGTGTTTGTGTTAGTGACGCTTCTCTTGACCGCATGCGGTTGATAGTTTACCTAGATAACTGTGGCTAGGATCATGAATACTCACAGACGCGCGGAGGAAAGGATATTTCAGATGCCGTCATCGAAGCAGATGGGAGAAGTGAGAGTGGTCACTGCGGATCAATCCGCTCTCTTCCAAGCAATGCATCAGAAATTGGGGTTTGTTTCGACTAGTTAAAGAATCGAGAAAGAGAATAACAGGAATAAATAGGTCTTTGTGATGATTTTTGCTGCCAAACAATATGTGAAATTTAATTAAGTTACAATGGTCGCAATTGACATTTAAAAATTATTAACCAGTGACAATCTTCATCCGTGGTTGCCACCTCTCATTTTGAAATGTTTAATTACAATATTGGTTACATTGTAGATCGGAAGGTCGATTGGTCGGATCTCAATCTGTCTCTCCTGCTGAGTATGTGATCTATTGACTACTATTGTGTACTATTCCCCACTCCAATACTTATAATTGCAGTCGGACGAAAATCACTGATGAAATCTCTCTGAATATCGTTAATTATCTTCCCGCGAAAGATGGAGAATTTCCTAAATTGGTCGACTTTCTCAGTAAATTCAATTTCTCAGATGAAAAGATGAATAGTAAGTTTTTCATTAATTATCTATTTTTAAAATTGTGTGCATCAATACGCTATTTGATTTCAGTGGACGTGGATGCTAGACTGATAGAAACTAAGGAAAAGTTGAATAGAGTTTTTCACAAGGATCTAACCATCGACCAAATAAAGGAACATTTACAAATGCTGGTGAGGGAATAGTGTACATTGGATTCATTTATTCATATTTATACTAATGTGCTGAATTTTACAGAAGATGTGTGCCATTCAAGGAGCTCACTTGAAAGGGCCGCACATTCCGTAAGTCGTTTAATTATTCTGATGGAAATCGAAATCGACCGTCCATTCAGATTCCTTGAGTCATTCAAGACCGTCGCTCAAGCCTTGCATATCCCCACACCTCAGAACGGAGTTGGCGGGTGAGTGAAATGGACCATTAGGTCAAATTCACAATCGGGAGACTACAGTATCCCGCAGGGATGTATCAACCAAGATTACGGTGTTCCATTGCAGTCTTTCCTCGCCGAACGTGATCTCAGTGAAGCCTGTCGATGCTTCCCTAATGACTGCACAAACGTCGAAGGTACGCTAGTTGAGATTATGACTAGTGATGGGGGAGGGAGCGATCACCTCAGACCGACACAAGGGATATAGAAGAATCCATTGACTCATTGCAGACAACCTCTTCTATCTCGACGAAGAAGATGGATATCAGTGGAGTGATTGGACTGAAACCTGTTGTGCAGATTGTGGTGAAGGAGGATGAGAAGAAGAAGCAAGAAGAGATGGAGAAAGAGAAGGAGAAGGAGAAGGAACAATATAAGGAGGATAATGAAAATGGAGGAAAGGAGCAACTCGAGATGCAGTCGGATTTTCGCGCGGCCATAGCAGAACCGAAGCCACCTGAAGAAGAAGAAGAGAAGAAGAAGGAGGAGATGATAGGAAGGGAAGAATCTTCTTTTGAAAGAAGTTCTATTTTCTCCCAATCCATTCACGAATCAATCTGTCCGATGACAAATATGTTGAGAAATGACACGAGAAGGGAAGAATCTTCCAAGAATGGAAAAGAAGAAACAGTGGTGACTGAAGTGAGTTGCTGGAGGAGCAGAGAGAATGCGATGCCACTCTTTTCCTTTTAACTACTATTTAATTTCAGAACGATGACGAAACAACGGGGATTGAGAGTGAAACAGAAACGAAAATGGTGAGGAACAACATGATTGAGTAATGGATAGATCGAACCTGTCACGAGAGAATCTAACTATCGATGAGAATCGGATAATTTTCTTGAAAAGCGCCGGAAATTTATCCCATTACCGGCTGCAAATGTAGCTGATTGTTCACTCGTGGAAGGCTTGATATTACGTGCTGTCTCTACATAGGATACTGCTCCTCCCACGACTCCAGTGAAGGTTGCGACTCCATTGAAAGAAGTGAAGAAAGAGGAGGAAGAAGAAGACGATACAGATGATGAATTTGGATCGAACGAAGAATGGAGTAGTGGAGGGAGTGTCAGAAGGAGTATGAGGTAAGAGAAGTGAAGGAAAGGGAAGAGATTTCAATGTGTTCCTTGCAGAGAGAGTCACTGGATGGTAATGAAGAAAGCACAAGAGAATATCCCAGTGAAGAGATATACTGATAATCCCCAGGACTGGACTCCATTCGATGCATTTCTTAGAAGGAACTACTTTAAGTATGAGATAATAATATATTGTGGAGTGATCATCTTGGTTTTTTTTTGTAGATTGAGTCAATTGTACAATGAGGAGCCAAGTAATTCATTTGCCCTCAAGATCAAAAGACTTCATTGGGATGCAATTGCTGGCGAGGTATTTATTGTAATGAGAAGAAATTGTATGAAACAGGTGAGTTATTCAGGGCGGTGAGATTAGAAGATGGGAGGAGGATGCAATGAGATTCCGTGCAGAAGGAAGAAGGAGAGTCTATTGGAACAGCGCGGTTTGTTTCACTTAAAAAATATTTTTTCATTTCTACTTAATTATATATTAATATTTATGTGTGCTCGAATTCTTTACAAAATAATCTATGGAAAATATGGAAGAGAAACATTAATCTCGACTGTCCATATTTTTTTGTTCCGTGTATGTCGACAAATTCCGCTGTCGTCTGGACTACAAACTACGAAAACGGTTTAACATGGTTTTGTGCCTGTGTTTATTATTTATTGATTGTTCAAAAGCTTCAATTTATTGTGTCGTGAAAAAAACGAATGCATCGTGTTCTATGATTCAACAACGTTATATTATCATTGCATGATGTTGTTCCAGTTCGAAATCAGCAAGATTTATATTTTCCTCTGAGAGCACTATTTTACTGTGCATTACACCACCCCCCCCCTCCCCGTATTAGCTGTCGTCATAAACGTTAGTCTATAACTATCCTCGTTAGCGTGGTTCGATTTGTCGTTGTTCGTGGTCCTTATGAGAATGAATTGCATCGTAGTGAGATGGTGGCAACTCGTCGATCTGCGGCAGCTGCTACAGAGAAAGGACAGACGAGTTCTGAGGTGGCGTGTCCGTCGTCGTCGATACACTTTCTTTCACTTTTGTTCATTTTAAATAAAGTATTGGTCGAAATTCTGAGAAAATATCCCAAAGGGTGACCATAGCAACATTATAAATAGATTAGAAATTGACGCTAATGAGATGCATTTCAGTCAGTGGTTGAGCAGGAGGATCGAGTTGTGGTGGATAGAGGACTGAAGGTGATTCCACTTGGAGGAGAAGAGAAAAACGATCAAGGTGAATTTTTACGAGGTTTTTTATATTGCTTCTGCCGTTAGGGGGGCCCCTGTACTTTTCACAAGTTCCAAGGAATGATAGGGGGATTGGGTGGGTATCATGGTGATAGGATATTATGGATTATTATAGAACCATTCTCATACTATCATCATGATACCCTCCCTATCATTAAAAAGTTTTATAGTGGTAGGCAATATACGGGCCCCCCCCCCCAACGGCAGAAGCGCCTGTTTTTTTTATATATTCTTCATACAGCTAAAAGATGTTATTCGACGATTCGATTGCAGAACGGATTCTATTGGAGAGTGAAAGTGGCCTCGTGATAAAGAATGAAGACGAATATCTGGCTGATGATGAAGAGCCTCTGATTGCCGTCCACGAAGAGAAAGACGACGAAATGATTGATGTTGAGGGAGTGAGTAACCATCCCCTCACTATTAGAAAGAGAAACGACGAATTAAAGATGGAAGACGAGATTGCAATGAATGCAACGGGAGTGACTGAGACTGAAGAGATGCTGGTCGAGGAAGTGAGTGGAGAAGTGGAGGAACCTCCCAAGAAGAAGGTGAGAGAGAGGGAAGAGAGGGTGGATGAAGGGAATGTATCACAGGGCAAGGGTGGTCGACCCAAGAAGGAACCAGTGATGGAGAAGAAGAAGAAGGAGAAGAGAGGAGAGAATGAGGACTTCATGCACACTGGATCGAGTGAGTGAAGAGAAGAAGTGAGAGGGATTTATGGATTAACTCATTTCAGCTCCCCGTGGAAAAGGAAAGAAGGCTAAACCCGATCCTAACAAACCACTCATTGTTGGTCAGTTTTTTTTAGTAAATACATTCTAAATTTGTCCGTAAAGAATTTGGCGTCTCGAGTTGTTAAATATTTTAATCAATGGGTCAATTTGAGATGGAGTGCCTGTGAATCCCTTGGCAGAGCCAGCAGTGGCGAATGCATATGGATATGATCCAGCCAAGGATATCGTACCTCTCGGACAGGGACAACTCAAGAGTGCATACAGAAGGAGCAAAGCTGTCAGCCCTTCTTTATTAACCTATCAATCCATTCATTTTTCTATTTATTTATTTGGTATGTGTAAACTGAGCCCTCTTTCAGCAACTGGACACTCCTCAAATGGATGCTAAAAGATACAAATTGGAAGTGAAACACGACCATCCACGACCATCATTGGATGATGATGACCATGATGATACCCATCGGTAAGTGGACGGAGAGGGGAGGATGGAGAGAGATGGAAAGTATTATAGTGATGAGACAGAAGGGATGGAAGGCGGATTCCCGCATCCAACAATGTCCCATGGAGGAGATATGATGGAGGGAATCAATGTTCACACTGGAGGAGGTGAGATAGAGGAGAAGGGAGGGGAGAATGAAGTGATTCAGATGGTCCATCTCATGCTGTCACTCCTTCTCCTGGTCCCAGTGAACAACCTTCTCCTTTCCATCTTCATCAAAGATCGACCTCCTTCTCACGTCGACCTATGCAATCGACACCGCAGAGTGAGTGAAGAAGGAATTGTGTTTGGGAGAAGTTTGAAAGTATTGGGATAGACTATGGTATGGAATTGGGGTAGAAAATTGAATATGGTTTTCAGCCCCTCCTCTCATTCCTCACGCTCCTTCTCCCCTCGCTGCAAGAAGAATCTCAGCTGCGACAGATGGATGGGCAGGAGTGAGTGGAGGAAGGAGAAGAAGTGATGGAGAGAGAAGAGATAGGACACCCGGTGAGTAGAGGGAAGGGAAGGGAAGCGAAAGAGTTCTCTCTCTCAGGTGGTCGTTCCCCTCCTCGTAAACCATCATCTGCTCATTTCTCACCTGCTGATCTTCCTCCTCCTTCTCATCCTCTCACTCCCACTACTCCTTCCACTCCTGCTCCATCCACTACTCTCTCTTCATCCAAACAGAGTCGTCTCTCTCAGGTGGGTCATTTAATGGAGAGAGAGAGGGAGGAATGGATCTCTCTAGGCGGAACAATTCACGATGGCAGCTCCGAAGGTGATCGATGCACCCAGACTGGCGACGCCCCTTCTGCCTACTCAGAGGTGAGGATGAGGGGAGGGGAGAGAAGGGATAGGGAGGGAATGGTGTACTTGCAGCAGCAACTCTGACTTGTCGGTGGTGTCTGGATCTTCGTCGATGAGTGGAGAAGATCCCCTTCCGACGGATGTGTGGTGTGCTCAGATGGAGAGAGTCAGTTCTTCCCTCCTTCCCTCCTCTCATACTTCTCCCTTTCAGTTCACTGCTGAGATCGAACGAGCCAATGCCATTATGGGCTGCACTTCGACCAATGGAAATTGATAGAGACAGATCGTTGATCGATCAATAGATAATGGATACAGTAGTCTTCTCCATCCATACCTTTTCTCTTCTCCCATCGTATACTGGTGATCGTACGAGTATTCTTTGCGTAGAAACAATTAGTCATACTTTCCCGTATATCCTACTCCAATACATCAAAACAGTTATTTGTATATTTCGTCCCTTACATCGATATTTATCCCTTTCTCCTTTTCTGCCTGCTCTTTCCATGCATCCATAATGCAATTCTTCCTCAAGATCTCTAAAGCGTGCAGGTCGAAATCTAGTTCATAATTCATTTTGCTAATTTATTATCTCTTTTTTCCACCTACCCCCCCCCCCCCCCCTTCCCCCATAATTGCTAATCCGACTGTGCGCACCCAGGGTCCAATTGATCTCTCAATCGAGATATGATCTTCGTTTTTGATTTCAGCTTACCCTCTCACAAAGTTTTACCCACTTGTCCCATTTAGGCACTTCTTACGTATGTGACCTATTTAGTCAGTATCAGAAGATACCTCTCTGTTTAGTATTATCAAAACTTTTCTTCTGTGCTGCCGACGTTCTCCTAGAAGTTCTAAATAATAATAAAAATTGTATTTTAATGGTGTTCGCTACTGAGGTCAGCAATGGTAAAATGACCATATCCATATTTCTTAACTAGTTTCCTAGTTCCATCTAACCACATGAATAGTAGTGCATGCCTGAGCACCAATCGAGTCTTGGGAACGAGGAGGAACTCAAGAGACTGCAATTGACTCTACAGAGATCAAAGGTCTGCTCACTATCTTTCTGTCGTTTGTCTTGCCGTCATTGCTATAGTGATAGAATAGCTTTATCGCATTGGGAAGAGGAAGGGGGGTCAATGGTGGGGATATCCTCTCTTCTCTCTCTTCTTGTGTTCTCTTCTCAATCTTCCACGTGGTCCCTCCACTGCTCCTCTTGTCTTCACTTCTACGGATCTGCAACTGTCTTTCGTTACATTGGTAAAGGGGGGGGGGGGTTAACCGTTTAACGTCCGATCGATTGATGATGCTGGCATGAACGAATGAGATGATGATGAGAAGAAGGGAGAGGAAGAAGAAGAAACGCATGGTTGAAGAGAGTGATACTGGAGGTGACTGAGACAGAAGAAGAAGAGAGAGAGAGACGATGCGAGACATGCAAATGGAACCATTGGAATAGGGAGAGTGACAGGATTAGGCAAATTTAGCATTGGTCTCTGATATTGAGATGATAGTAGATGCTGTGCCCCTCTCTCAATCTTTTCCATTGCAGGTTCCCTTCGTATACACTCCATTCTCCTCCGATAGTCAAGTATTCTTCAGGCAACCGACTGAGAAAGTGTACAAGCAGTGCAAGAGTGAGCATTTCACGATTCACTTATTAAACATTGCCTATCTACGATGGGGATTTCACCACACAATCTGGAAACCTGAGACTACAATAAAGTGCATTGCAGAAGAACTGGAAGGGCATAAGAAGTGAGGCTTCCTCCTCTCCCTCTCTCTCTCTCACAATGCCCACTGCAGCAGTGATAGTGGTGGGAGATATCGGGAGAAGTCCGAGAACTGCCAATCACGCCCTTTCCCTTGCTGAAGAGAAGGGATATGAGGTGAGAGAGGAGAGAGGAGAGAGGGGGGGGGGGATCTATCCAGATGAATCCATCAGGTCTGTCTCATTGGATATGCCGAATCAGCTCTCAACGAGAGGATCGCGAATCATAAGAGAATAAGGTCGGGCACAGAAATTAAGATGAAACCCGGTATCCATAATTGTGATTTGAGTGTGATTCCCGTGTCTCCCCCTCGTCCCCTTCCTAAATGCATCCCTGAATTGCTCGTTCTCATTTGGAGATTTGGATGGACTTTCATGACTCTGCTAACTGCTCTTCTATTCAGAGTCGGGTGGAGGTGAGCTAGTCCTTCGAGGAAATTAATTCGAAAAGGGAATTAATTAGAGCTAGGCTGATTATGATTATCCATTTTTCATTCCCTTTCAGTCTCAACATCGTTCTCGTTCAGAATCCTCCCGCACTTCCTGCACTCATTGTAGCATGGATGGTCAGTTTGTTGTTCATCCATACTTATTATTGACCATACCACACACGTATTATATTTAAATGGAATGTTTCAATTGATATAATGAAAGGAGCGATCTCTTCCAGGTTTCTTTCCTCCGCGATGCTCGATTCGTGATCGATTGGCACAATTATACGTGGTCTATGTTAGGAGAGAGATGGAAAATGGGAGAGAAGGAATTAGGATTGGAAATGAATGAGGTGAGTGGAGAGAGGGGATGGCATTGGTTGATAACTGTGATTTCTTTGGAGGATTCGTCGGAAGTGAAGGAAGAGAAGCAGAAGAAGAGATTGAAAGGAGGAAAGGCGAAGTTCGTATTTCGAATATTCCAGATACTGTTAGTGAGATGGATATGGGTGTACCTGCAATACAGTCCCCCTCCCTCCCTCCCTCCTTCCTTCTCTTCATCTTCTTCCTTCTCAGTTACATCCGTGTCACTCACTATCTCGAAGGAGCTCTCGGTCGTGCTGCCCATTCGTCCCTTTGTGTATCTGCTGCAATGGCTGCAGATCTGAAGAAGAGATGGGCAGTGGATGCAACCGTATTCTACGATCGACCACCCGGATGGAAATTCGGGTGAGAGACAATCGATATATACGGGGGCATGACAAATGGGCAACGACATTTAGGCAACGGTCCATAACTCTCGTCAAACTTGACATAATCACTCAAAAAAATTTCCGCTGAGTGTGTCAAATGTTAGCTACGTAACCCACTCGGTTTCAGGTCTCTAACTTTATTTTGAAATTTGTGTGCAAACGCGTTTAAACACGTTTTTATGAATTTTGACCTAGCGCAATCGATTGCTCTCGAGATTTGCCGTCGAATGAGCTATCTCACAACTTTTATATGTAACTATGGAGCGAGTTATGTTGATGTGCGCAAGCTCGTTGCCCAAATGTCGTTGCCCAGTTGTCATGCCCCCATATTTACTGCGATCCCTGGCTAATTTATCTTGGAATAATAGAAAGTTTTTGTTCTTTGCAGAACTGTTTCTCTCTCAAGTAAACATTCGCTCTTCTATTCCTTAGGAGAGAAGGCAATGGAGGAAGGAGATAGAGAGACTGCTGATATTCTGATGGGAGGAAGAAGGGAGAAAGACAGTCAGGGTGGGAAGATCCACTCATTACTTACCTTACTATCATAGGTCGAAAAGCTAGTCGGACCCGACTTAGCTGTCTGGCAGATTTAAACTAGACGGGGGTTCTAAATCAATACATCATCGGATAGAGGGCTATGAATGTAGTAAGAATCGCAAAAGACCGGCAGATTTTTCCCAAATCTAAGGTATCAAAATTCTCAAAAACAGTAAAAAAAAATTCAATTTTTGCGTTGTAAGTGTCGGGCGGATTTATTTTCGCCGATATTCGATTGGGATAAAATGCAGTACATATTTTTATAGAGGGCCCTGAGACGAGTCAAAATCTCTAAAGACCGGCAGATTTCTCTCAAAAATAAAATTATGGCACATTTTCAAAAAAATCTCCGACTTAGCTTTTCGACCTATGCTTACTATTTACATATTTGTAGACACATTCTTCTCGAGGAGGAGTAAATCGGGAGAAATCTCGTTGAGGGAAGATCGACCTTTGATTGTGGTGAGAAGAGGAAATAAACGATGAGAGGATGATTGATTACTGTCTCTCCCATATCAGATCTCATCAACCAGTTGGACTCCCGATGAAGATTTCTCTATTCTACTCGATGGAGTTGTCAAGTATAACGAGAAAGCGATGATTAAGGAGAGGTTAGACAGTTAGAAAGAAGGAAAGTGATTGATTGTTTCCATTGCAGTAATCTTCCCCATCTCTTCCTCATAATCACTGGAAAGGGACCAGAGAAGGAATATTATATGGACAAGATTGATCAGGTGCGACAATTGAATGATCAATGAAAGTATGGAACCTGTCTCTCGTCAGCTGCATCTCTCTCACGTTTCATTCTATTCTCCTTGGTTGGAAGCAGCAGACTATCCCATTGCTGTGGCTGCTGCTGATCTAGGAGTCTGTCTACACACTTCCACCAGTGGTCAGTC
>LS581359.1:325154-336291 GCA_900490775.1 Pristionchus maxplancki
ACGTATCATGTTTTGACCTGTTTTTTTGGCATTCAAGCACGATTTTTCGCTTATTGAACATCCTTTATAAAAATGATAAATTACGCCCATTTTTCTGAATATGTGCCATAGTAGTGAGAATAGAATACGCAAATAAAAAAGTGGGTATTCGACCTGCAAATATTTTAAAATAAACAAAATGTGACGAAATTTTTAAATTTATCGATTTTCGGCTTTCGATGAAATCTGAGCGAAAAATGTTCGCGAGTAAAAGTGTCTTAGAATTCGACGAGGAAGCTGTCTATGCCACTCCCGAATCGATTTGAATCGTTCTACGAGTTTTGACCAATGACGTCATCACAGCATTATTACGTTCCCCCTGAGCGCGGAGAGGCCAGAGAGCTTAGCTAACCCACCAGTCGCATACACTCATCAAGCACTACCTACCATGCCAGTTTGGGCATAGGTTGGATTTTCACGAATGCCAAGACTTGTTCGATCGAGTCAGATAGTGTCTCTTAAACCTGATAGAGTAGATGATCCTCTGAGTATGCAGTCTGGAAGGCATAGCGAGTTCCCCACGCAGAAGCCTCGCCTTCTGTGCTCCTGTCTTTTCCAAATCGGATTCCCAGCGAGTCCACATGGTCTTCACCTCCTGAGCGAAAGACATTGAAAATATAAAAAAAGTGTTGAAACTTACCACAATTGACGGAGAATATGAGTGGAGGGAGACCACTCTGAACGAGATCGATCCAGTGGATCAGTAGAAAGAGTAGCCACATCATTGATGACGTGGACGACGAAATGATGCCTCTGTAAAAGCAAAAGAAACCATGGAAACGAGAAAACGGACGACGAAACAAAGGAACGCAATAATCTATGTAGTTGGTACATTGGATTATGATATCTACTATGCTCCGACCTCCTCATTGGTAAAAAATTTAGCATTATTTATCGCGAAAACACATTTAAAAACACGTTTAAAGTATGCGAGTGGAAATCTGTGGCAGATTTCATATTCGTCGCCTTGGTGTACTACCTACAGTATTTGCGTGGTGTATATCTACCGTGGTTTATTAATTTTTTTTAAAAATTATTATTTTTGCGCTGTTTGAGTTCGTTGCTATTCGATATATCTCGTGCCCCTCTTCTTGGCATGAACCTCTTCTTTTCAGTTGAATTAGATTAGAAAGCTCTCTCGAAACATCCATCGATTCTCAGTTGTTTTCGGATGTGTTCGTCTTTTGTGGCAGTCTGTGATGCGGCTCGTTCCTCTCGATTGTGTCAAATACGGCAAATCAAAACCCATTTGCATTGTTCCGTTTTTTTCCGCGTTAGAACGACACTGTCTTCCTATCCTCTTCTCTGAACGTCACGCTTTTTTCATGTGAATGAGTTCTGGGACATTCTCTATTCCTTAAACTGTTCGATAGATTTGGATCTAGATCTTCCGTGAGATTCCGCTCCATTTTACCGTCCCTAATCTTTTGAATACTCTTCTTCTGTTCCCGTTTCTCTAAAAGGCTTGTCATGCGTAGTTTACATTATATCACTGTTAGAAACAGTAAAAATTGATATGACCGACCAGTGTTCTATGTGACCGTTCGAAGTAACGTGATCCATCCTCTCTCGCTTCCCTCTCTAAGCTTCCGCATGAGCCCAGTTGTCTCCTGTTGTTAAGATGAACCCCTTCTCACTCTGTTGTCTGTTCTCTCAACCAATCTCTCAATTCCTCTCACTCTTTCGTTCTGAAGGGACTGATCTCTTCCCTTCTTCTTCGTAATTCTCACGACTCTGCCCGTTAGATCGGAGTTTAAGCCATTTTAAAGATAGATCGGCGATTATTACATTGCTGTACCCTTATTTATTTTCTAAGTCGTCGCGATGCCCTCAGTGATCAGTGATTAAGCCAAATCAGATTATAGAATATCACATTTTTAAGAGTACAAACACATCATCTCTCACTATCGCATATTGATCGTTCCTTATCATCCACCTCTATCAACATGTTTTGTTTTCTGCACAGTCCGGGGTCAATTGGAGAATGTACAAGGAATACGTCATACTACTGTATTTAGCGACTGCAACACTACTGGAGAATTATCTCCGTTCTCGATTTCTTCTTTGTTCATAGATCACTTTGATTTGCATTGATCCTTGTCTACTCGTCTCCTATTAATATCATGTAAATGGCGAGACGATGAAGGGTCAATGACGAGATTGATCTCTTATCGGTTGATCGTTCTCTGTGTCTCTTGTTCCATTGATATCAGTCTAATCGAATCGGGGGAATACCCTCTGCTCTTGCCTCCCTTTCACGTGCTTTTTTTGGTTTTTTAATAGTTTTAAATTCTCAATTTCTTATGCCTGGGATACTTTTGCTCTTACACTTGCCGCACAGTTGTTGAGAAGTTGCTCTCTTGAGAAGTTGGTACAATCTTTAATATTAGGGATATTCTTGATTCACGTGTCAGCTCACTGACGATCGAGGTCAAAGAAGATCTTTGAAGATCGGCCCGTTGGTTCGTTGATAAGGACATGAACTGTGCTGTCTTGGTCAGTGGTGGTGGCGGGGGAAGGGGGGAGGAGGGTCAAAATACAATGTGCTGCTTGTTGATTCACTCAAGCAGCGTATTGTATTTTGTCCCTCCCAGTGACTAAAGTAGCACTCTCACTGTGAGATTGTCCATCCGAGGAGTGTAGTTTGTGGGGGTTGGAGGGTTCTCGCTGGTCGTTTACATTTTTATTGTAGATGGGGTCTCTTATCGATACACCTCTCTCTCTTCATTTCTATGGTCACTCTATCATCCCCCTCCATGGTCCCTGCTAAGGAATTGACGAGTATTATTTGTGTGATTGGTTATTTTGAGTGTCCATTCACACTCCTCCCTCTCCATTCTCTTCTTATCCTTCCATTGTGCTCTCAATCAGATCCTGTGGGAGAATATCACTTTGTTCTCTCTACACTTTCATCAAATAGTGTTCTCATCTACTCTTCTTACTGAATCAATTCCTTCTTCCCTCCATTCCGTCTTCTATTCCATCGTTCATTCTTATGTCCCTTTATCGTCTCTTTCATATTTGATGAGCAGTCTCCTTTTTTCAGCTGGCCCTTCGATTAGCCACTCGTCTATTCACTCCATCAGTCATGACTACCCATCAGAAAGTGACAATCGTCGGATCCGGCAACTGGTCAGTCTTTCTTAGTCTCGATTGTCTTTGTTCCCATACAAATATACATAGTTTCGTAATATGTGATACAAGACGTCTTCAGTCGTCACTGTCAAGTAGTGATCATTGGTGTGTTTGAGGGGATCGGCGATCGCCCGAATCGTCGGAAGGACGGCCACTGAGAATCCTGGCCATTTCAACCAGACCATTCGGATGTGAGTGAGATGAGAGTGACTGATCCATCCCCTTCCTTCTTCAGGTGGGTATTCGAGGAGATGGTCAATGGACGAAAGTTGTCTGAGATCATCAACACCGACCACGAGAATGTCAAGTATCTGCCTGGAAAGAAACTCCCTGAGAATGTGGTTAGTAGGAAGGAAGATGCAGATGTTCCAGACACATGAGCAACCCTCCCCCTTCGTCCTTGTAGGTGGCAGTGCCCGATCTCGTTGAATCGTGCAAGGATGCCTCCATTCTCATCTTCGTCGTCCCCCATCAGGTAGACACTTCGTGGTCTGTAGTCTCATCTGATCTTTGATCTCTCTCAGTTCGTTGCTGGAATCTGCAAGCAACTGCAAGGAAAGCTTGCCCCCGGCACTCAGGCCATCTCACTCATCAAGGTACACACTATTTTTATCCCTTCTGGTACTGAGAATCTGGTAATGGTCTGAACAATACGCTGTGTCTGTTCCTCACTTCGATGTATTGGTTGATAGCACGATATTTTGGTTGGAATGGAAGAAATCACTTGATCTCACTCGAATTGTCTTTCTTCCTCCAGGGAATCTGTCAAGACCCTCCCAGCCAGACGAATGGAAACTCGGTATTGTGTACTCTGTAGTTTGCTACCTGATCTCAGTTGCAAGTGTTGCACTCCGCCCTCCCCTCTCTCCCCCCCCCCCCCCCTCCTTCCCTTATCCCTCACCTCGATTCCGTTATGGCCACTTGCCTCGCACTGTCTGACACGTCTTTATCTTATTTTCGGACTGGCTAATTGATTCGTGACGCACCCTTCGGCGAAAGTACGCCTCTGCCTCGAATTGCATGTGTTCGAGCATATTATTTCGAGTGATTGGATAACATGCCCGATAATTGCCTCGACTCAGTTCTCGATCGACTTATAGTACTCAAAACGGAAGAGCAACCGGTTCGTTTTCAGGGTCTGTCAGTGCACAAACAAGGAGGAATCAAGCTAATCTCCGAGGAGATCACTGAACTACTCGGAATTGAGTGCAATGTACTCATGGGAGCGAATCTCGCTCATGAGGTAACCATCCTTCCGCGAGAAATATTGAAATACTTCTTATTTATATATTTATATCAATCTCATTCTTTGTAGGTTGCCGATGATGTCTTCGCTGAAGCGACCATTGGTGAGTGAAAGGGAAATGGTACAGATAAAGGGGAAGGGGAAATATTAGAATGTTACCCTTAAGATCAGAGTGATAACATATATTTCATCTCCCGTTCGCAGTAAATGCGTCACGGTACTCAACTTGATTTATGCAGTACCTTTATTGTTTTCCCCTTTTCATTCTCATGCTGCTTCTAATTGTGTTTGATCGTTCAATGTCATTAACCTTGTCTAATTTCCCCGTCCATTCCTCTCTTCGATTCCTTTTCTCCAATCGTCCCTCTATATACATGGCGTTGCCCATAGTCATCACTATTCTCCTTCTCTTCTCCTCTTACAGTTCTATGGAGGGTCGTGAGTCCCCTTCTTCCTCTCTCACTCAGCCTCGCCTCAGGTAATTGTTTACACCTTGTTTTTGTGAATATAATACGGCTAGACTCTAGGAGATATTTTTGAGGATATCTAGATTTGATAGGCTGATGTCTTTTCCTGCAGACTTCCTCCACGAGTTTCCGTCTCTCTCCATCCTTCAATGGGCACTCGATGGTGTTCTCCTCGTCATATTCATTCCCATTGCTGTTATTGTTCACCAGGAAGAGCAGGATGCATCGCCGTATGCTGAAGGAACCTTTTTTACCGCCGTCTTTCTTTTCGCGGGAATCAACTACTTACTTAATATTTTTAATAAGTATTTTAGCACGTATTACGCAAGTCTCTGAATCAACATTCTGCTTCTGTGACGATACGAATAGTTGTATTCTCGAGAAATGGCATGGTATTCGTCGTTCGTTTAACTGTATTCATCGATGCGCGCTATTTGTATCTCGTATCTCGTTGCATCAGGGATATCTCATACAGATTTACCCACTTCGTGCTCATTCTTATTGACGGAAGCAGGCTTCTGTAGCGATGAATGGGACGGGTTGGAGGAGAGGAAAGGGGAGGAGTGAAGGTAGTCGCGTGATTATAGAAAGGGGCGGAGTCACACATGGAAAGTGCATTCGGGATTGAGAAGAGTGAAGCAGTCTTAGGAGTTAGTCAGTCCAGTGGAGGTGATGCTGTCTACCAGACTCATTCTAGTCTTCTTGATGTTGATTATTGGAGAGGTACGGAGTATTCGGTATGGAGGAAGGGAACTGAACAAGTATGAATTGGCCAGCATCAAGTATCTGGAGGTGAGTCCTCCCACTTCGTTTTTCATTCCTCTATTCTCTAAAATGCTCGGCCTCCCCTCCACATCCTCAGACGGGAGTATTTCTATCGAGACAGTTGTGTTGCAGGAAGTGATGAGAGAGGACAAGTACGTGCGTATTCCATGCGATCCGTCCACCGATGGAGAAGTGTGCTGTAAATGCACCGAGACGGGAGAATGCTACTTCAAGTGCTTCCGACGATGATTGTCAATGCTCATTATTGTTATCATTCCCATTAGAGCAATAAAGACAGTTATCTCATGTATCGTTATTACAATGCAGTGCATGAATGTAGTGTGAGGGGTATTCAGAAGGAAGGAAATCGTTGATGTCATTTAATCAGAGAGTGACGGATGTGTGATTCTCCTCGATTAGTTATGAATGGGGATAATTTGCAGGTTGTCCTAAGAAGGCTCAACACGGTCAGATGCTCAAGCAGCTCTTCCAGACTCCCAACTTCAGAATTACCGTTGTCGAAGATGCTCATACTGTAGAGTTGTGTGGAGCACTCAAGGTACGTCACGAGTAGAGAGAAGGGAGAAGGGGATGCTGGAGGTGGAATGATTCATGCGAAATATGAAACTAGTGAATGAATAGACATTAGTGATGGTAGAGTGAGGGACGGGTCTTGAATATGCAGAGAGGGGAGAGATGAGGAATGGGATGGATGGAACGAGGGGGTGCAATGAACTTGATTAACTATTCTCGCGGAATGGAGAGGAGGGCACAGATGTGATGTCAGTGGAGAGGAATCGAGAGAAAGATTCAACATTTTGTAGTTGAACAAAAAATGAGAGTGAGTAGTACTGGATGATGGAAATGATATCAGTATGTAGAGAAGACTCTTCGATTCAGATATTAGGAAGAGCTGTTGTGTGATTTACTGGCCTAGTTGCAGAACATTGTGGCGTGTGCTGCTGGATTCACTGATGGACTCGGATATGGAGACAATACGAAGGCTGCGGTGATCAGATTGGGACTGATGGAGACTACGAAGGTATGAGGAGGGGAAGAGGGGGGAGAGATGCGAATGGATGATTGCAGTTCGTGGAGCACTACTATCCGGGTAGCAATCTGCAGACGTTCTTCGAATCGTGTGGAGTGGCTGGTGAGGAGGGAAGGGGGATGGTACAGTGTCATCTCGTAATCTCTGCTCTTCTCAGATCTCATCACAACTTGCTATGGAGGTAGAAACAGGAAGGTGTGCGAAGCATTTGTGAAGCAGAAGAAGGTTGGATCTCCATCTATTTGAGTATCCATTGTAGTCGTCCTCTGATTGGCCGATTGTGCACTTGGTAGCTGGAATTGGAAAGAGATGTTCATTAGAAGGCATTCGATAGATTGAAACGTGTGCTGACGCGTGTTGTGAGAAGTGTGACGTAGAATGAAGAGAAGAGAAAGGAGAGATGATGAAGGATGGAAATGGAAAGAGACTAAGGGAGACTGATTGACACTGATTACATGTCCATTCTGACCTTACTTGTAGCGTATCATCCTAATGAGAAGTGAATTAAATGTTCAAAACGTCGTCCATAAATAGTAGCAGTATATGCGTGTCATTGGTTTGGACGCATCAGAGATAAATGGATTGATAATTGCAGACGTTGGCTGAGATCGAGAAGGAGCTTCTGAATGGACAATCGGCCCAGGGACCATTGACTGCTGAGGAAGTGTATCTTATGATGGAGAAGACTGGTCTGCACGAGAAGTAAGGGGGGGGAAGTACTGTAGAGGGATCACTCTCGATCCATTGCAGATTCCCTCTCTTCACTGCCGTTCATAAGATCTGCAAGGGAGAAATGAAGCCCGAGTCTCTCATCGATTGCCTCCGCAACCATCCCGAACACATGGAAGTGTAGAGTATCACCCGCCCCTCATCTTTTATCTATAGCTCACTTCCACTAAGATTACAGTATATTACGGCAATCTCTGAAAATAAATAACATGTTAGTATTACTAAGAGGTATTTGAATTGGTGCAAATTACTGTAAATGTGCCCTAACAAATTGTTTGAGAGATTATTGATCTAGTTAATCGATAATTGTTTAGATAACGGAAAAGCGCTATATCTGTTGCTCATTTGCTCTTTTAGATTACGGTAGTGTACTATGTACTTTTCTGAGGTATTGTATATCTAAGTATATTGTGTATTCTTATCGATTCTTTTGCAATCCATTCACAAATGTAGATAACATTAAGTCTGATGAAATATTATTAAAAGCCAATAGTTCTAGCTATCTGAAAAACAAATAAGACGCTTCATTTTGCAGTACAAGAAGCTTTTGATTGAGTACAATCACCTAACTTTAGAGTGGCCAACTTGATAGTATATCTTATCCGTGCTACTCTCATCCATATCAATTCCTATGATACTCTCTCTCTCTTCCTTCCTTTGTTTCTTGATTGATTTCCCCTCTGGCAATTCTTCTCCATCACGTTTGATTTCATATCATGAATCGACTAGACCCGATGGTATTCCTTCCTCCCGATCTCTCCTTCTCTACTCCTTCCTCATCTTCAATCACTCCCTCCACCTCCTCCATGTCCCTCTGTCTCCATCCCAATCATTCTTATCTCTCATACTCCTTCGGATCCCTCAAAGTGGTCGCTCACAACGAGAATCTCGCTCGTCGTCCCTTCTTCGACCTTCCAATCATCAATCTTCCCTTCCATATCCCTCGACAACTCTCTCATTCTCTTCCCATCATTTCTTCTCCCACTCTTTCTTCTCCTCGATCTCCATCTCCAATCATATCTGACCATTCTTCACTTCATTCCATCGTCGAGGCTTCTCGTCAACACAAATTTCCTCTTCCGAAAGATGAGATGACTGCCGATGCAGTGAGTTTTCCTCGGTTGATGCATCGTAATATAATTTGCCATTTGCATAATCATTTGCAGGCTATTGTCATTGAAAATGCATTAAATGAGCGATTCGACACAAATCGAAATCAGCTCTCATTCTCCCCTCCAGTGAGTCTCCTTCGAAAAGTTGCCCATTGGATCGTCACCTCTAATTTCGGTGAGACAGTAGAAATAAATATTCTAAAAAAATGTCTTCAGATGAGAAACCAACCAACGACTAATCTGTACATGAAGATTAACGAATGAACAATTTACTCGGATACCAAAAGGAGCGATCAGCAGATTCCTCCTTATATTATAATCCATCTTACATATAATATATCAATAATAATGTAAATATGTACATATGGCATCACCAGAATCTAAGATAATCTGTTCGACGATTATAATATAAAGTTTTCACAAATTTCAGTCAGACATTTCTACTGATCTATTTCGATCTCCATGCATTTGAAAAATATTTTTTGCAGTAGAACAATGACTTTACCGTACCTTTCGTATGAATGTTTACAAATTTGGAGCGCAGTTATAATTCACACGAACAAAAATTAAAATAATACCCATAAGCAACTTTCGGATATTGAATCAAAATGGCAATCTAATTTTCTTGAGATGCTTCGAGTATGAGATACTCTCCATCTCGTCGATATCTGAATACTCGATCGTCCTTCCATTCTTCCATTATCTGAGATTGAATCATCACTACGTAATTAACTAATTGGATAACTAACCTCATCACATAATTCGACAGTGATTCTTCCCTCATTCACACAGATTGTCGTCCTCTCATCCTCACTGAAGATTCCTCTTCGTACGAGATCTTCCCTGGATATAGGGTGATTGCTAGATACTCCATTCCATTATCTCTCAACTATTTGACATGAATTGTCAATGAAATGTCTCACTTGAATGAATCAGCACTCCTTCTTCCCTCAGGAAGAGTTATCATCTTGTAAATGGGATTCATTTCATCGCCATTCGATACGTACACTTTGATTGATGGATGAGAGCCATCTGAATGGACTTGCAAATCAGAAATCCTCGAGTTTTGAACTTACATCGCTCCCTCATTCCACTTCGACAACCACTTCCACCACCATTCGATTCACCCCACACCGATCTGAGAATCGAGTACTCAATTATCTGTAGATCGTGCATAATGGATCTCCTCTGACTTACCGTATAGCATGGTACATTCTCACTCCCTCAGCTGCATCCTCTAACACTTCCTTGCAGTCATTCATACTCAAGAGTACCAGTTCCGGTCTACTGTATCTGTAATTAAATATTGTCCAACAGGGTCACAAATCACTAATTTGATACCTGCGCAGTTTGGATACGAATTTGTTTAATCGATGGCCGTTGAGGAAATTGAGAACTTCTTCGTCCACAGAATTGTCATCGCCGTTCAATTCGCTGCAAATGTCTTCTCATTTTAATCTTCTAGTAAATATGTCATTTTCCTTCTGCCCCTTCGCCCCTCCCATCACTTACTCATTTCTCTCCACTTCCTTCTTCACAATAGCATACACTTTCTTCGTCAGATGATATATTTTCCAGAAATCTTCACTCTCGATTTCCGTCCTTTCCAATCCATTTCCATTCTGCAGTGGAAGATTTTAGCAGCTGAATATGTTCGCGCCATATGATCTATTACTCAATGCTGATGGCTCGTGGCCGCGTGGCGCAATGGATAACGCGTCTGCCTACGGAGCAGAAGATTGTAGGTTCGATCCCTACCGTGGTCGTAACATTTTGCGCTTTCTTCTCAGAAGATTTAATTCTTTATATGCCACATATGGTGAGTCCAAGACAACCGCCTCATTGGCTCAGTGGCAGAGCGTCTGTCTAGTAAACAGAAGGTCGCTGGTTCGATTCCAGCATGAGGCACCAACATTTTGCCGTTGCTATCCAATATCATTCAAAAATTGAACTCTCACCTCCGATGGTCCTGTTCCAGTCTCGTGTTTATTCAGCATCATTTCGCCCACATCCTGTAAAAATGCAAAATGATTGTGAGATATCGTTATTTTATCTGAAGACAACGCTGTACCTCTTCCTTGACGAATGCATCGAGTATTCCATTGATTCCTCCATTCG
Organism: Pristionchus maxplancki; assembly: GCA_900490775.1. Classification (NCBI taxonomy): domain Eukaryota; kingdom Metazoa; phylum Nematoda; class Chromadorea; order Rhabditida; family Neodiplogasteridae; genus Pristionchus; species Pristionchus maxplancki. The sequence continues at coordinate 335,817 of LS581359.1, forward strand.
GGGGATACGGTACACCTGTTGATGATTGGATTGACTAAGAGATGAATGAAGTAGAAGAAGATGTATCTCCAGACACGAAACTGACCATTGTCTTGAGTGTGATCCATCGAGGAAGGACTCATTCTTGCCTGCAACAAACCCATTTCATCACGATGCAATCAGAGAGAGAGAGAGAGAGTCTGCATACCTTCTTCTTGGGTATATAGACTTCATCAGGATTGGGATTGGCATCGTGAGTGTGGTAGTTGATCCGTTTAACGATCTGACGAACATTTTATATACAGTTGTGGCGATTCCCCCCATGAAAACGGCGCGCCCCGGGTGACCCCGGGTGACCCCCAGTGACCCCACGCCTCTGGCACAGTCAATGAATTTCAAATTGGGGCGAATTTGTGTTTATCGTGTTCACCATTCAATTCCGCATCGAATCATGTAAAATTTATATTTTAAAAAATTAAAATATTTTAGCAAATTA